>CALYLW010002002.1:0-76508 GCA_944989445.1 Ampullaceana balthica
CCTCATCATAAAATTAAAGAACTTAGACTGCAGTACCTGTTGAAAATAACCTCTTATTAAATCCCTTATAATAACTTCATTGCCCTCTCTGTCTGTCGTTCGTCATCGGGCGGGCGGAAAAACAAAAGTAAAAAATGACCCACTTCACGTGATGCCATCGAGCTGAAATTTGGCACATGGACCCGTGTCACCTAACAATGCATCGTATCGAAATTTCAGATCGATCGAACGTACTGTAATTAAATTAATGCATTTTTAGTTTATCTATATAAAACTATATTTAGCGGTCGCTATTGTTTACATTTTACAGGTCACTTGACTTCACGACAGCCATCGGTGACCACATCTCGTGTTTTAACCAGGTGGAATTCACTCAGTTATGTTTGTCACGTTTGCACATAATCAATACTTTAAGTTCTGTCTCATATATAAGGGATTTATAGTCAAAAACTTTGTTTTTAAGGGGTTGTTTAATTTGTTGGTGGAGTGTGGTGTGGGGTTCAGAAATTAAAAATCTCAAAATCTCTGACCATCTTCTTCAGTGTAAGTGTAACAATAAGATTCTCTGTTTTGAATCCCATTGAGCTTTTCCGGTCTTGTAGTCAACCAGGTGTGGTAAGTGTAGGCCAAGTTCACTGAAGCAGAAAAGTATTTCTCTGAGCTGTGTGCGCTGTGTTGTATTTGTCAGAATGCTACATTAATAACTTCTTGGAATATTTTAAAAATCAACTTAAAAATCAAATAATTTAACAAACCTCGGCTTTCTATGGTTTCTAATTCCTACCATTAGCAAAAAATTCAGTCGCGTTGAGCACTTGTGTCATGATTGGCTACAATGAGAATTAGTTTCTGCCCGTTATTAAAGCTCACTAGATGAGCAAAACAAAAAACAAGAACCAAGAGACTTTATTTTAAAACAAAGTCTAAAGGTTAGGATTATGACTTAAGGTTAGGGCTAGGAATAGAATTTCGTGTTTGGGGTTAGGGTTAGGCTTAACGTTACGGCTTAGGGTTAGGGTGGGATGAGAGAGTATGGTAGGGATGAGGGAATATGGTGAGGATGGTGGTGTGTTTATAAGGTGGGGCTAAGGAGGTGTAAAATGGATGGTTTTAGAGACTAAGATTTAAAAAAAAAGACCCGTAAAAACAAAGTTTTTGACTATAAATCCCTTATATATGAGACAGAACTAAAATTATTGATTATGTTCCAACGCGACAAACATTTACAGACTGACACCGAGTGATGTCCCCTGTCTATAATAATGGGGGATGGGACGTGAGGGGCTGTCGGCACGATGGTGGGCGTCAACTCAAACTCTCACCTGGAAAAAAAACAATAACAAACCGTGAATTTGAATTACATACGTTATATAAGGATAAACTAAAAATGCATTAATTTAATTACGGTACGTTCGATCGATCTGAAATTTGGATACGATGCATTGGTAGGTGAGACGGGTCCGTGTGCCAAATTTCAGCTCGATCGGATAACGGGAAAAGGGTCATTTTTTACTTTTGTTTTTCCGCCTCCCGACCGATCGACCGCAAACCCGAGACAGAGAGACAGAGACGGACGTGAAGTTAATATAAGGGATTAAAAAAAAACCCCGTAAAAACAAAGTTTTTGACTATAAATCTCTTAAGTATGAGACATAACTAACAATATTGATTATTTTCAAACGTAACAAACATTTACAGACTGAATCTGTCTTAACTCAACTTTGCTTCATAACCCTGGGGGTGGGTGGGTGGGGGGGGGCTGGGAGTAGGGCTGTCAATATTGTTGAAAAATGCTGCCCGGGTACCCATCCAAGTTTCGAACGGGTACCCGGGTTACCCGTTCGAAACATCACATAATTTTCCCGTCATAACCGCTACACAATGCTACATAGCCACCTTAAATGCACCTCATTTCACACAGTAGCCATACGGCCGACCTATTAGGGGGCGTACATAAATGACGTCTCGTGATTTTGGCCTCCTCCCCCCCCTTTCGTCACAAAAACTTAGACCCACCCTCCAATGTGACGTCAAAAAGCTTTGCCCCCCCCAATCATAAAAGCAGCACATCCTTTTAAAAAAATGAGCATGTGTCAAATAACTTTATTGTCATTTAAGTTTGAATTTAATGTGAAGTTGAACTCTAAAAACGATACACGCGTAAAGCCATGTAAAACGTTATTAAATAAATTATAAGCAATCAAATATTTAAGTGGGACTTTTATTTAAAAGTTGCGCGTTTTTTATGTGACGTCACATTTCTTAAACACATCCCTCCGCCTCGTCACAAATGTTTGATCTCCTCCTCCCCTAGGTGCGTAACATCATTTATGGACAGCCCTTTACCCATCTTACACTGTTAGTAGCTAATTCATTGACTTTAAAAACTGAAAAATTTTGGTGTGTTATTAAAATCAGTTTTTGGGCAAGGCACGCGTGGTAACGAACACACGAAACACAATTGAATGGAGGCAGGAGAGGAGGGGCTAGAAGAACAACATCGACAATTGGAAATCAAATGTCAGCATATTTCAAAGCAAAGCTACTGTCAAAGCAGGGGTGTTTTTATTAACAAAAACAATCACGGCCTCTTTCATCTCTATGCAGTCCATCCTTATTATAAGCAGAAGAGTTTTTTCCTTATATGATTCATTAAAAGAACCAAAACACTCTTGTGTTGACGATTTCTGTTTCATTTTCAGAGAAAAAGATGTATCTAAATACATTGTAGTTTGTCGATACCTTATTTTATTTGCCGTTGACAGACATTTCCCGTTGACAGATATTTCTTTTAGATGTATTTCACAGCATATACAAAAATTTTCATTTGATGCCACATTTTCACGGGTACCCGGGCGGAATTTTACTACCCGGGCAATCTCACGGCAACGGGTACCCGGGTCCCGGGTTTACATTTTACGTGTCGCGCTGAGCTCGGTCAAGCAAATCGGTGACCAGACTTTTCCCCTCTCCCCCTCCCCCCCCCCAGGGTTATGAAGCAAAGTTGAGTTAAGACAGATTCAGTCTGTATGTTTGTCGTGTTTGAAAATAATCAATACTGTTAGTTATGTCTCATATGTAAGGGATTTATAGTCAAAAACTTTGTTTTTACGGGTTTGTTTTATTAGAATAACCGTCACAGAAAGTGTGACAAAAATGAGTTATTTGTACAGCTTTTTTAAACCTAAATAATCATTGAGACAGTTCTTGCTAGTTATCTTTTTCTTACAATCTAAATTTATAAAATACTAATTAAAATACAAATAAATTAATTAATTAATTTAAATTATCGTTAAGCTTTGTCGTAAATATGCAATTTATTATTACTCAATTATGGCTCAACGATATTCTACTAGCAGAAAGATAAGCCTAAACTAATTGCTTCAATTAGCTAGATACTGGTTTAGTCAATAACTGATGAGTTATAAGGGTTATCCTGAAGTTTGATCACGTAATGTTTTTCGCTGCGAATTTTAATTTTCTCTTGAGAACTTTCATTTTTAATTTATTAAATGCATTTATATATGTTATATTTTAGTTATTATAGCGCTAATTTGTAAGGCTTTTTAATTTATAAGGCTTTTTCGGCCATTGACGCTACATTTTAATCGGAGTAGGATAGATCATTTTTGTTTATCTAGCACCCTGCTAGCCAGATTTTGTTTACCTGGAACGACCCATGCTAAAATAAATTTACTGACTGAAGATGTTTTTTTTAAAAAAGTTTCATTCATCTATTTTAAGATTCTTAGAAGATCAATAAATATTATAATGAAATTTGTCATTTTTTATTTCCTTACTAGATGTTTGATTCTTTTTTGTTTGTTTTTAAGCGAGAAAATTTCATGTTGCCTCTTCTTGTGACAACCCATCAAGTAGTAGTAGTAGTAAGTTCCCTCTCAGACCATGAATGGGCTGAATGGCCTATGGGGCAAGTGAAACAACGTTCACAAGTTTCAATAACCACGGCATACGAGGGGATTGTGTACCCATCAAGTACGGTGCTAGATAAACAAAATGGATGTATCCTACTTTACTCTGATTATGTAGCGTCAAGGGCCGAAAAAGCTTATACATTAAAAAGCCGTACAAATTAGCGCTATAATAGCTAAAATATAACATATATAAATGCATTTAATAAATTAAAAACGAAAGTTCTTACGAGAAAATTAAAATTCGCAGTGAAATAATATACGTCTAAGACTGCAGGATTACTTTTTTACGTTACACCATTTCTAATGTAACAATTCCTTATGACTACATGATGATTTTAGGTGAACTCAAATGTCAGCAATGTCATCTAAACCGGGAAGAGAGGCAGTTCATTAAAAACCTACAAGTAAAACCTAAACCGCCTATCCTACATGGAAATTCTAAAGCACAATGCTGGAAATATTTTGGTGGCCTGTTCTCTGCTAATGGGAGAAATGTAGACGAAGCTCGAGTTTATTGTCAGCTGTGTCTCACTGCTCAGCAGTCATTGGGTGACAAGGGTCACATTTCAAAAGTAACCAATTTTGCCGCAATTACATCAAGTGGCAATATGAATCTTCACTTAAGTGTCAAGCACAATGTGTCAGTACAAAGTCAAGAAAAGTCAAATAAAATTTTGGGATATTTCCGTAAGTATGGAGAGGCAACAGTCAATGTCAAGCAACATCAAGTCATGAACTGACAAGAGATATCGTTATCTGGTTCTGTAGAGACTTGCTCGCCTTTGAAAATGTGGCTAAAGATGGTTTTGTTGACTTCTTCAAAATTAATTGCCCATCTCTCAACATACAGGCACCTGTAACACTTGCTGGAACAGCCCTGGATGATGTTTACCGTAGTTTACGAATATTTCGTAATCAGCCGAAAATCAGCTGCAAATGTCAATTTACGCAGAAATCCGGCTAATCCGGATATCAGCCGAAAAATAATTTCAGCCAGCCGAAATTTTAAAATCTGGCTAATCCGGATATAAGCCGAAAAATTATGTTAGCCAGCCGAAATTTAAAAAAAAATTCGGCTGGCAGGTCTAGCCGGAGCTGAAGTCGGATTTGTTTAAATAGCCGGATTCTGGATTTCCCTGTCCCGGAGCTGGAGCCAAAATCCGGTACACCCCTACTTAAAAAAACTATCAGATTATTCAAATGAATTTAATGGTAGAATAGTTAATTGTTAACAGTTGTCATAGTTATTCAATGAAACAGTAAGTCAACCTAGATCGAATTTGAAAACAAAAATTGCAAAAATTAGACTTGACAATTGTATAATACACATTATTTATCTGCTACCTTTTCATTTACAATAAGTGAGGTTGAGTTTTAGATAATCTTCCGATTATGCAATCTATTGATGCAGGATAAGAAGTAGATTAGCGAAACTTGACCTCACCCAGTGATTAAATAATAAAAAGGAAACAAGACAATTTGACTTTTGAAAAAAAATTACTAGATTGACAAATTATGTGAGCAACTCTTGTGCGTATGCGTTTTATCTAGTAAACTCTTGAACAATTTGGGTGTGCACATTCTCCTTAGCCCGAGCTCTGTTTGTCCTGTAGGTTACTTCAACATTGTTTGTGAGGCAAACTATAAGTGACATACTTTGCAAATTCGATCAAGTAAGCTGGTCTGCAAAGATGGACAATAAAGATCACTAGACGCCCCGCGGCGTAGCATACGCCGCAGACTTGCTCATAGATAGTGCAAGAAAAAAAGGGAGGGGGAGAACGGACACAAACAGTAGCACGAACAAATGGGAACAACGCGGGTGAACGATGGGGGACCACCGAAGCATTTCTGGTAAGTATTTAGGACATCGCCACAATATATAAACAAATATTACAGCCATGAAGCCAAGTTGGAGAGCAACAACTTCGTCCATGAACGAAATATGCGACCAATAGAAACAGACAGGTACCTGGTGAAGGAATTGATATAACATTGAACAAAGCTTTTTTCCGTGACATGCGAAGCGGTGTTTATGTTTGCTAAGAAAGGGGGGAAAAGAATAGGCATTGACATTTTTAAAAATTAAAAAAAACATATGTTGCCACTTGGGCTTGAACCTAAGACCTTCCGCATGTTAGGCGGATGTAATAACCAATATACTACGAAATACATACACACTGTGCAGGAACTTCGAAAGTGAATGTAAAAAACATTGCTGTCTCAAGACATGCCCCACCCCTCCACTACCTTCGCTTGCCAACCGTTAACTGTGTTTAATTGACCCGAGCGAGGGTCATTCGTCATGCTCGGTTGCACATATTTTTGCTGCTTACTTGCCTGGCATGGTCCCATGAAGAGAATTATATATATAGATATTTATGGATGTACTTTGAAAATTCCTGTTGATCTCGGCTTAATGCAATCAAATTTGAGAGTTTGTGCCATAAACAAGGAAGAAAACTTATGAGAATCTGCATCTGCTCTTTCTGAAGCTCTAAGTCCATCAGTTGTTTTGTTAATTGTGATGAGAGTAGGAAAGAATCTCGAAGGTACAACGTTGAAATATCAGCTTCGTACTTTGTCGCAACATTTTATGTCCTGATATTTCACAATTTGAGTGAAATATTGGCTGGGGCGAACCTGATTGTCAAATCATTCCTGATCCTTTGATATGAGTCCTGCTGTATCCAATTCAGATTTATGAACAACGCGTTCAGGAGATACGCATTTCATGCTATTTTGACATAAAACTAATTCAAATGTTTCACAAAATTAGTGAAAATTATTTTTAACGCTACTTAAATTCTAATAAAATAAAATAAAATTAATTAATTAGAAAAAAAAGTAATTTTTTTAAAAAAGTGACATCACACGTGTCCGGACCCCCCTCCCCCTGTCACAAACTGTCACACTTTTTTGCCAGGGGTGACAAATTCCTAGTCGTTAATTAGTTTCTTAAAATGAAAATTTTAAAAGAAAGAGTTTTTTAAAATCGAAATTAAAGAAAAGCCAAATAAGAAATTAATAAAAGAAATAAAGTAACTATTCAAAAGCATGTGAATGTTTTAACTGCCAAAACTTCTAACTCCTTATTGGATATAAATTCTTCTGATACTAATACTACTGTAATAAAAAAAACAGAGGCTAAATTAGCATGAGAACGTGACACTGATGGGGTGATAAATTGATTAATTCTTAAAATTTGACAGCCACCCATGGTTGTAAAAAAAAATTTTTTTGCAAAATTTGTCATTATTAATTAGCTAATTGTTAAAAAGTGAAAATAAATTTTAAAAAAGAAAAGAAAATCCAAGATAAAAAAAATAAACGAAATGAAGAACTATATTAAAATACGAGAAAGCTTCTAATGCCAAAACTTCAAACTCCATTATAAATCTTAAGTCTTCTGATACTAATGTTAATGAGCTGGAAAACATAAGGGCAGACCGTATGACAATAAATTAATGTACTGGTATATATAATTGATTCAAGTTTGATTTTAACGTAAGTGAACTACTGGAACAAATTGTTAGCGTAGTTAATATGGCTTATTTTAATTTTAATGTCTTTTGTTTTGTGGCATAAACAAAAATAAAGGAAACAATTGGTTATCTAGTGGAATTAAAACTTGGCACAAATAAATACAATATTTGGGGGAGGGGGGGGCGGCAAATTCCTCGTTGTTAATTAGCTAATTTTAAAAAATTGAAAATGAATTTCAATAAAAGAAAAGAAATGCCAAAATAAGTACTCAATAAGCACTCAACATTACCAAACTTTTTTTTTGCAAATGGAAGGAATCAGAAATCGGATGAAAAGGAATAGACTATTAATAAAAATCGACAATTATTTGTTGTAAAAGAGAAGACAAAGTGGCAAGAAGTTCTTGTTAGAATATTTGACATAATTAAATCCTAGCGAAATTGAATGTGAATTTTTGAGTTCACAGAGAGGGCAATACTGTTACAAATAAAGGCAATATTCTGGAACTAATGCATTAGCTTGAAAAGTACGTTCGAGCACTCCGAGAATATAGTGGGGAAAATGGGTAAAAAACTTGTCATCTAAAATTCAATCTGAGTTCATAACAATTATAGGAGATACAGTTCACGAAAAAAAAATCTTTCTTCAATAAAAAGATACCAAATATTGTTCCATTGTATTTGATAGCTCTTCATATATTTGACATAAGGATCAAACAAGTCCAGTTGTGTGATATGTAAAGATTGAAAATAAAATCGTAGACGCTGTAGAATCTTTCAAAGATTTCATTCAAGTAAACGTGAAAAGTGAATCTGCTTACGACATTACTGAAATGATTTTGAATAAATGTTGATCTTAAAATAATGGACTGCACAGGCCCAACCTGTGTTAATACTTTCTAAGGGCTGGAAAGTATACAAGAGTTCAACAAAGGCGCAAAAACATACAATCTCATGTCAAACTCGTTCAAAGAGTTAAACCTAATTTATTAACATGATACTCCCAACTGAAACAAATTCTCCAACTATTTTAGTACACCTGAGCGTTGTTACGCATTATTTTCCAAGTCCACACACTGTTGGAAATACCTAATTGCTTCTAAAAGCAAGGCATTCAGACTTCAGGATAAAAAATTGTGAATATACCATGGAGCCATTTTGAGGTTACTTGGCAAGCTATAGAACTGAAAGATGCAGACAAAAAGCCCAACACACGAACAGACGCAGGAACTTTGCTAGTCACAATGAAATCTTTTTATTTTCAAAGTTAAAATTTTAAAAATGCCCGAAATTCTTTTCAAACGTATAGTGCTCAACAAAAACATTTCTTATCAGGGGCTACTCAGAGAGAAACTAATGGAATGGAATACTTATGGGATGCTTTGACATTTGATACACTTTTATGTGGATACCTCATCATTTTAATCGAACCTTCCAATCAAAGAACAAGAGAGTAAATTTTTGTTATCCAAGCAAATATTCTATGTAGAGTAACAGAAGAAATTTTGTTTCTTCATAAGATGAGATTAGTGTATAAATTCGTGTGAGGCTTTGGAAGTTATATAGAATTTAGAAAACAGACTTAATTTTCGTACACCAGCTAATCTACTGGACTTTGAAATTTTGTCTTCAAATTAGAGTTTTAAAAATATCCCACATGACATAGTCAGGGAAGGAATAGAAGAAAAAAATGAATTCACGACTAGGTTGTTTATTTAAATTTATAAGGATATTTAGGCTCGAAGTTACCCTACCTAAAATAATATAATTAATTTGAACATTGCTTACAACTGTCTTAAGTAATGCAAGGTATTAAAAGGGCTTCTCTAAATTTATTTTAATGAAAAATTAATGACGATCAATTACGAATACACCAAAATTGTCTAGCCTAATCTATTGCTATTTTAGCTATTGAGCATGCCATGGCTGAAAACATTGATACATGAAAGATTGAGCCATGAGGAAAAATATAAAACTTTAATTTCATTAAAGAAATGAAGCCTTTCTTTTTAACATAAAAAATATATAGTGTTCTTATTATTACTTTCTAATTAATTTTTTTTTACTTTATAGCGTTAACATATTTATTTTTCGGGGGGGGGGCAGCAAATTTGGTTTCTGTCCCGGGCGGCATATACCGACGCTACGCCGCTGTGAGATGGATATTTGACATCTTTTCTTGGCTAGCCGTTTATTTCGTTAATTTATTTTGAATAACGTTTTTTTTCCTTTTCATTTAGAGTCTTATGATGGACTGCAAGTGTTCATCAGAGAGACGACTCCTGTATGATGTGTTGCCAACATTCATCACGGAAAACAGCTGCTCACTCAGATAAGTACTATCAAATTTAAATATGTTCACGTTCGAGCCGCATAAGACGGGGGGGGGGTAATCTCTTCAGGAATAAAACGATTGAATTGTACAGGCCCTACAGTGTCATACTTTGTCTTTTTAATGTCCCATTACACAGGACAAACATACATACATACTTTGATTTATACATATATATATATATATATATATATATATATATATATATATATATATATATATATATATATATATATATATATATATATATATATATATAGATATATATAGATATATATAGATTAAAGGTTTATCGGGGGAGGAAAATCATTCTTTTTCATTGACATTGTATCCCTATATATAGGGATCGAGTTCAAGTGGCTTGCCACTAGGATAAAATACATCATTTCTGATACCCAAATTACTCGTTCTATAAACATATAGATAGGCAAACATATTTAAGTAAGTATATACATTTCATTGTTTTCTTTATGTTAAAATTAACGGATTATTAAAATGTGTTTCGCTGCACAAATGTTATATTTCTATAAATTTTTTATAATCTTCAGGCAAGGAAACATTTAAGTAGCAAACATTAGTAGCACTAAATCTCACAGAAGTGCAAATTTATAGCTACATGTAATACATTTTTAAATTAAAGATGCTATCATTAATTTTCTCATCTACGTTTTTCAAGTAAGATTTCATAATTAATATGTCAGCACTGGTGCTTTTTGGTGCGGATGACGGGAAATACACTTTTGTTTCATGACCTATATGACAAGGAAATTTACATTAATAAAAACAATTATTTCTGTCCTTTAGAGATCTGAAAGTTATCTTATTTGTGCATCAAAACTATATTTGCATTGTATAGTCAATATACACAATTCCCGTTGTCTGTATGTATGTACGGAATAATGCTGTTAGGTGGCGCTGCGATCAATTTTGTATAAAAACATTATATGACGTCATTGTTTTAGGCTTATATTTTAACTTTTGAAAAGGGAACGATGTAAAAATAGGATTTGAGGATTTATAATTATTATGAAATACTTGTGTACATTTCAGCAAGTTTAATATTTCGTATGACTCTGGTACGGAAGACCTCTGTTGTTGGTAAGGGGCCGTCCATAAAGTACGTCACACTATTTTTGACCATTTTTACCCCCCCTCCCCCTTGTCACAAACTGTCACACATCTCGGACCCCCCCCCTAAAGTACGTCACACTTTCGAACAAAAATGTTGTTTTTTATTAACAAAATAATCAAAATTTAATATAAAACAGCGTGACGTCACACATGGCCGGACACCCCCCCTCCCCCCCTGTCACAATCTGTCACACTTTCTTACACCCCCTACCCCCCTCTGGAGAGTGACGTACTTTATGGACGGCCCCTAAGGGGTATTTGAGCAGGGGTAATTCGGTGAAATTTGGGAGTATAAGTTAGCGCCCTTGGTGACCGACTGTGCATGTCCTGGTTGAGGACTGATCAAACTCGCCAAACGATATTGAGCCTCCGGTGTCTGCTGCAGGTAGCTGATGTCGTATGCGCCGTTTTTGCTGTGGGCGCTCTGTTGGGGCTCGAAGTTGTACGGGTTGTAATTGGCAGGGGAGTTTACCTGGTTTAGTATTGATCCGGCGAGGTTATCTCTTTTAACTTCATTTGAGAATCCCTGGTTGTAGACATTGGAGAGTGAATCTTGATAGGGTGTCTTCGTTTGCTGGATCAGCTGGGTGCTGGTGCTGCCGTAAGTCTAGGCGCCTCCCACAGACTGAGGGGCGTCCACAAAGTTGTCCAGGAAGTTAGAGCCGCCAATGTTGGGCGCTGATGGTTTCGAGGCTACTGCCTGAGAGGAACTCTGAGGCTCTGGTTTCAGGTGCTCTTGTTTTTTGCTGCTGTTCTAGCTGGTGTTGTCGTAAGAGAGCTGCGGCTTGTTGCTGAGCCTTGAGTGTTTAGATTGTATAATAGATGTGTCAACAGAAACTATGAAGATTGTATAATAGATGTGTCAACAGAAACTAACAAGATTGTATAATAGATGTGTTAACATAAACTATAAAGATTGCATAATGAATGTTTAAACAGAAACACTATATCTTATCTTATCTTATCTTATCTGTTTCAGACGCTCCTTCTATACAGAAGATTATTGCGTCCTACGCTTATCTATGGTTTGTGTTTAGTCCTGCATTCTTATTAGAGTTTTAAATGTTGATAAAGTGTTGGCTTTCCTGGTTTCTTCAGGCAACCCATTCCACGCCCGAATTCCGGACGGGAAGAACGAAAATGTGTATGAATTTGTTCTCGCATACGGAATAAGAAATGTGTTTTTATCCTTATGTCTATCTGAGGGTTGTATTAAGTTATCTTTGTGTTGTATTTCTAAATAAGAGTTAATTGCTTTATGTATGATTACTATACTTTGCTCTTGGTCCTTCTATCCTCTAGTGTTTTAAGGTTTAATGATTTAACTAATGGTGTTATTCTAGTCAGTTTTGAATATTCTCCAGTGATGAATCTGGCAGCTCTTTTTTGGATTTGTTCTAGTTTATCAATGTTTTCTTTGGTGGATGGGTCCCATACAGAAGATGCATATTCTAGTGCAGGTCTCACCAAAGTGAGATAGCATTTTAGTTTTATATCTCTATTACATTTGTAAAGGTTTCTTTTTATAAAGGCTAAGGTTTTGTTTGATTTTTTAATAACTTCATTGACATGGGGATTCCATGATAATTTCTCATTTATTATGACTCCTAAGTATTTTGTGTTAAGTCTCTATGTTAGGTGGATTGTGCCTTGCTCTCCGCTACACACAACATACCCAAGAGATGACACAAGTCTGTGTAACGATGCAATGTTTATTCTACTATAAACAACTGTACAACTGGCTGTCTTGCCTTGACATAAAATACATCTATATATAACGGCTGTATGCTCAAGCATGCCCTCGGTCCGACCCGACCGCTTCTGGGCGACGTTAAACTCAACTCTGTTTTACTGCAACCCTGCAGCTCCCCGGTCTATCCTGACCGGTCTGACCGCACAACACTGTGCTAAGTACACACTCTCTGCAACTCCCGCACTCGTCTCGACTACTCTCTTATATACCCCCCAAATGGTCTCAACTGACCCTGGCGTGTCTTCTGGTCATGTCCCTGACATATGCCGTGTGACCAGAAGCTCACTCAGACATCACTAGACATTATTCCCGTGATAGGAGTTCATACCCGTAAACAACGCCTTGACCCGACTCCAACACTGGCTCACAACAATCTCACAACAATCATTCGCAACAATCATTCGCAGTGATTCTCATACCCTGACATTTTGCATCTTTAGTTTGGGTTAGTTCCTTTCCATGAATGAAATATTTTAAATTTATTTGTTTCTTTTTCTTCGTTACTCTTAACAGTTGACACTTTTCTGGGTGGAAACTCATACTCCAGTTAGTTTCCCATTACATCAATTCATCTAGGTCTTTTTGTAAAATTTTGCTATCTTGTTCTGATTTAATTGTTCTATAGATTATAAAATCACCAGCAAACAACCTAACTTTTGTTCCTGTTGAGATGTTGTTGGGTAAATTATTTATATATATTAAAAAGAGTAAGGGGCCTAGCACAGTTCCTTGTGGAACTGCTGAATTAACCTTTATTGGTGCAGATTTAGATCCATTAATTATTACAGTTTGCTCCCTGCCCAAACGGAAGTCTTGGATCCAGTGATGTAAGGAACCTGATATTCCAAAGTAGTTAAGTTTTTTAAGTAAACTAAGGTGGTGAACTTTGTCAAATGCTTTTGAGAAGTTTAGTAATATTGTATCTATTTGATCATTTTTGTCTAAGCCTTTTGATAGATCATCTCTATATATAGATTGTATAATAGATATGTAAACAGAAACTATAAATATTAACTGGTTTAAATGTCTACATTTTGATTTCTTTAATATTTTACTGCTCATTTCCGTTCAAACACAACAACACCCAACAGTTTATGATCTAATGATATAACGTAACTTAAAAGTCAAATAGCAACACAATAATTTTTTCCAATGTGTTTAAAAATTAAGGAGTTGTAACAGTACAACTAACTAATTTCATTTGCTTTGCATGTATAGCCACTCCCAACAGTTCACATCACAACACATGCACTCAGCCTCCGAACTAGCCCGAACTCAGACATTTAAGTCGCATGCTACAACATTGTAATCACAACAAGCACGTTTCTGACACAGATGGAGAAGTATTTTACGACGTATGATTTTATGAAATGAACCAATAAATATTTACCAGGTGTTGCTGCATCTTGCTCATGGCTTTGGCTTCAGCTTCAGCCTTGACCTTCAGCTCAGCTTCGTACTTCGACCTGGCCTGGGATGAACAACGTTTAGATATAGAGGCAATGTAATCATTTAATAATTGCATGTCATATTATGTCAACTGTTACATATAGAGGCAATGTAATCATTTAATCATTGTCTCTTATATAATTTCAAAAATTTAGCTACACTGGGGCCGGAAAATGTTTTAGATTATAGAATAAAGTGAAGTAGGAACAACGTGTTCCAGAAGTCGTAAACAATGTCAGCTGAATGCCAGGGCATCAACACTGAAAGACTATGAAGAAGAATAGATATTTTTATAAAAGATTTGATGCTTCGTTTAACGCAAGCCGGAAAAATTTCAGCATCTTTTATGATTATGGTCAATACAATTTTATTTTGGTTTTTCTTATGGAAATTCTACTGACGCTATACATTCGAAAAATATCACACCTTTTCCTATGTGCGTTGTATTGTTGTATTATTTGCCCCTTGTCAAAATATTCAGTAAATTGTTGTATGGATAAAAGTGGACATTAAAACTGCAGACCAGCTATTAAAAAAATATTAATTTTTGAAAATTTCTCAACATTATCATTTCCTTCTACGGTCATCGTGATATCAATCGTGCTTCTGCCAGAGCTGCAAGTTTTTAAAACAAAACTGGGAGGCTGAATATATTTTTTACTGATATAAAAGTTGCCTCTTTGAAATCACAAATTTAGCTGTTCGCTTATAGCATAATTATCCGGTGAGACCTGCAACATTATGTTTTAATTAATTAATAACCGCTGAGTGATTGAGTTTGCCGCCCCTGTCATACAGAAAGGTACGATATTCATTTACCTGTTGGGCTGCAAGTTCCTTCTCTGCCTCCGCCTGCCTCCTGGCTTGATACGCCACCATCTCGGCCTGACGTCTGGCCTGCTCGGATGCCGCCTCTGCTTGTCCCCTCGCCTGCTCCGCAGCTGCCATTTGTCGCTGCTGCTGCATGTAATATTCTTGTTGTCACATCCTCAGCATTTCCTGGTGCTTCTGTGACACAGTTGACAGTTGTATGTGTATATAAGTAATGACACACTGACACAGTTGTAAATTGTATTTGTATGTTTGGTATAACAAATGAGAAACCGGCTAAAATTCTAAATCAGAATTCATTTCTTAACTCAAGGATTTGAACTCAAAATTCCTATTTAGCTCTTAATTGTTACAAAAACAAAGATTTCTCAACATGGAAATCCATCCATATTTCACCTCATTGAGGTATTGAGGCACCCCCTTCCCAACATTGCCTCACCTGTTACATGAGTTGCTGTGCTGTCTCATCGTTGACTCACTTGGTACATGGGTTGCCTTGACTCACCTGGTACATGGGTTGCTGGTGCTGTCTCATCGTTGACTCACCTGGTACATGAGTTGCTGTTACTGCCTCATCTTTGACTTTGACTCACCTGTTACATGAGTTGCTTGTGGTGCCTCATCTTTGACTCACCTGGTACATGAGTTGCTTGTGCTGCCTTATCTTTGACTCACCTGGTACATGAGTTGCTGGTGCTGCCTCATCTTTGACTCACCTGGTACATGAGTTGCTGGTGCTGCCTCATCTTTGCCTCTTTCTCAGCCGCCAGGACAGCGTACTCTGGCTTGACGAAGCAGACGTTCTTACAGCAGTCATTACAACAGAACTGCTCCTTAGGACACAGCTTGGACGTGTCGCACTGGTTGACATCACCACCAAACAGATTCACACAGTTGGCCTCTGGGTACTGGCCTGTGGAGAAGGGAAATAGTGGTATTGTTTCCAACGTTTCTTTTGTTTATAAGACCCATAAAGAATAGGGTGGCTATGACGTTTATGTATTTGTAACATTTAAAAAAAATCAAATCATCGAAAAGTCAGTATCACAATTCACTCCACAACAAAACAAGAAATATCGTTAAATACAAAACTATAAGAAGTTGATAACATGTTGATATAATTCACACGCACATCAATAAAGCAATAGTATTCTTAAGTTTGATATGATTTTAATAAACTGTTAAAATAATGTTAACACAAACAAAACAAACACGTGAGTCACATAAAAGGTTCATGCTTAGAAATAATGCATCTAATAATTTTAAAACAAAATACACAACTTACTACTAGATCTTTGTTAAAAATAGAGCAAATTATCCACCACCTCACCAACAACATACAAGTTCTCACCACTACCAAACACCATCTCACCACCAACAAACACCATCTCAACACCAACATTGTTGTTCGTCCGTCGATTCGACGAAGACCACTCTAGTCATCCGAGGGTTGCTGGGACTGGCTTTGTTTGTGCGTGCGCAGATGGCTGATGAGGCCGATCCTTGCACGGAAGGTTCGGGAACAGAAGGGACAAGGGACGAGTGGGACATCTCCAGGAGGGTTGACAGCACGGGCCTTTCGGGCCTTGCCTCTTCTTTTCTGCGGAGGTGATCCGGTTTGCCTCGCATGACTTGGCACCTTCGTGGATGTAAGAACGCCAGGTGGAACGGTCCATTGCAGCAAGTTCCCACGTGTCTGGGTTGATGGCAAACGCTTTCAGTGAGACTTTCAGTGTGTCTTTGAAGCGTTTCTTTTGCCCACCGTGGGACCGCTGGCCATGCTGGAGCTCACCATAGAAGAGTCTCTTTGGCAGTCTCTCGTCTGGCATTCGGACCACGTGCCCTGCCCAACGAAGCTGGGACTGCATCAGGAGTGTGAATATGCTGGGGACACCTGCCTTGGTCAGTACCACTGTGTCTGGTATTTTATCCTGCCACTTTATGCCGAGGATCTTCCTGAGGCTTGTTGAATGAAAGTGGTTAAGCTTCCTAGCATGGCGCTGATACACAGTCCATGTTTCACACGCATATAGCAGTGTGGGGAGCACCACCGCCTGTACACTTTCAGCTTGGTCTAGATGGTAATGCCTGTTCTGTTCCAGACATTTGGGTACAACCTGACAAAAGTGGAGCTGGCTCTGGCAATTCTGACGCTCACTTCGTCATCGATGGTGACATTTTGCGACAGTGTGCTGCCTAGGTATGTGAACCGTTGCACTGTGTTTAGTCTCTGGCCCTTGACAGTGATGTTGGGCTCAACGTAGGGCCTTCCAGGCGCAGGCTGATGGAGGACTTCAGTCTTCTTGGTGTTGATCGTCAGACCAAAGTTTGTGCAGGCGCTGGAGAACAGGTTAACGCTGCGTTGCATGTCGGCTCTGAGCGTTGAGGGCACAGTCATCAGCAAACAGGAGGTCTCTCATGATGTCTGTCATAACCTTGGTTTTTGCATTGAGCCTCCGAAGGTTGAACAGTTTGCCATCTGTGCGGTACCTCAGGTTGACACCAACACCCTCGTCTCTGAAGGCCTCTGTCAGCATGGCGGAAAACATGAGGCTAAACAGTGTTGGTGCCAGGACGCAGCCCTGCTTGACCCCGTTTGTGACTGTGAAAGGATCAGAAAGCTCTCCGCTGTCCTGGACTCTGGCCTGCATGCTCTCGTGGAATTGTCTCACCAAGACGATGAATTTCCTTGGGCAACCGTACTTGGTCATTATCTTCCACAGACCCTCTCTGCCAACGGTGTCAAAAGCCTTGGTCAGGTCGACATAGGTGGAGAACAGGTTGACGTTCTGATCCTGACATTTCTCTTACAGCTGCCTGGCAGCGAACACCATGTCGATGGTCCCTCGCTCTTTTCGGAATCCACACTGACTTTCAGGCTGGAGTCCTTGGTCAAGGTGGACCGTGAGGCGGTTGAGCAGGATTCTGGCAAGGATCTTTCCTGCGATAGATAGCAGGGATATGCCTCTGTGGTTGTCACAAGCAATCCTGTCTACTTCCTTTTTGTTTATAAAGATGTATGATGGAGGCATCTTTGAAGTCCTGCGGGATCGTCTCTTGCTGCCACATCAAGAGAAATAGATGGTGGAGCCTTTCACTCAGGGCTGTTCCTCCCTCCTTGTAGACCTCAGCTGGTATGGCGCCAGAACCAGGTGCTTTGCCAGTGGAGAGAAGATAAATTGCTTTCTCGGTCTCGAGCAAGGTTGGGGGGTCATCCAGTGCTTTGTTTGTGGGCTATTGGGGGAGACGATTGATGGCTTCTTCGTTGATTGTTGAAGGGCGATATAGGACGCTTTCGAAATGTTCGGCCCACCTCTTCAAGATCTTCTCTTTGTCTGTGATGAGAGTGTTACCGTCTGCGCTGAGGAGGGGGTTTGATCCTGAGGGCATGGGGCCATACACTTCTTTCAAAGCGTTGTAGAAGTTTTTATAGTCACGCTTGTCTGCATAGCCTTGGATCTCATCGGCTTTGTTGCCGAGCCAATCGTCCTGCATCTGACGGAGCTTTTGCTGTACAGTCCTGCGTATGTTGTTGAGTGCATCTCTCCTTGCCGTTGACCTGGGATTATTGAGGTAAGCTTGGTGTAGGAGGTGTTTCTCATCCAATAACTGCTTGATGTCTTCGCAGTTCTCATCGAACCAGTCCTTTTTTTCCTGGTCTGATGCTCCAGAGTCTCTGAAGCTGTGGTGTAAATCAGCTCTCTGAGTGACGCCCAGTCTGCCTCCACGTTCTGGTTGCCTGGAGAGGTGGATTTCCAGCGCTGTTCCAGAGCATCCACCAAGGACTGCTTGCAGCTGGCGGTCATTAGTTTGGCAATATTTAGCCGTTTGGGGGCCTTCTTCTCTTGCGGGCGCCGTTTCGGCTGAATGCGGATGTTGAGCTTGGTGATGATGAGGTGGTGGTCTGTCCAGCATTCAGCGCCACACATGGACTTGGTCACTCGTACATCCTGCCTGTCCCTCTTCCTCACGATGGCGTAGTCAATAAGATGCCAGTGCTTCGAGCGGGGTTGCATCCATGACGTCCGGTTACGGGTTGGGAGGAGGAAGATCGTGTTGGTGATCAGCAGTCCATGTTCAGCGCAGGTCTGGAGTAAAAGAAGACCGTTGCTGTTTCAGTGACCCACTCCATGATGAACAAGGACTCCTTCCCAGGCAACGTTGTCTTTGCCAACTCTTGCGTTGAAGTCACCTAGCAAGATGAGTTTGTCCGCCTTTGGAACGTCGGCAATGACAGTGTGAAGTTCTTCATAAAACGTTTCCTTCACTTCATCTGTATTTGTCATGGTTGGAGCGTAGGCACTGATGATGGTGAGTTGTTTCTTTCCAGCCAGTGGGAGTTTCATGGTCATGAGCCTGTCGTTCACTCCCTTGGGAAGCCCAGCCAACTTTCCGACAAAAGTTGTCTAACTGCAAACCCAACGCCTGCTTCACGCCTCTCCTCGCTGGGTCTGCCACTCCAGTAAAATGTGTAGCCAGATCCTCTTTCACAGAGCTCTCCTTCTCCCGCGAGCCTGGTCTCGCTCAGGGCTGTGACGTCAATGCCGTATCTAGCGAGTTCTTTTCCAATCAGGGCTGTTCTCCTCTGGGATCTGTCCGCATCGTCCCTGTCCATGAGTGTGCGCACATTCCATGCGCCAAATATAAGAGGAACTATCCTCGTTTGCTTTTTTAAATTTCGACCGCTGGAATAGGGTCCCCACCAGCCGCGGTGTGCTGGCTAGGGTAGGCTGGAGCAGGCAATGTATAGGGCACCTTTTCTAGCCCCTTCCTCATGCCATGGAGGTGAGCAGTGCATTCCTGAAGAGGGCTGCTCAGTCGCCCAGGGGGCTGCCGGACTCCACCGCTGTTCGGTGTCAGCGAAGAACGACCCAATGCCCTGGGCCGCCTGTGTGCAGGGTTGCGGCTACCTACGGCTCCCAGTGTACCCACACCTGCCGCTTCGTCGCTTGCCTGTCACCACAGGACTTGTCGGTGACTGATGGGATGGGATGGATGACAAAAGTTACTTGCGCTATGACTTGGATTTAAGTGAGAAAAAGTTGCGCAGTTCGTCGATCTCACTCTCTCGCCCGAGACCATCTTGATCCAGTGGCAGGACAAGGTCGAGACGGCTGGTGATGGAGACGGGTGCAGTGGATGGCCATGATGTCCTGTGTGTCTTGTCATGCCCTTAGCTTTCCACAACGCTTTGCTGAGAATCGCTTTTTTGACCGTTGACCAACTAGTGGTTCCTCCTCTCTGTCCACCGAATCCAGTCTTCACGTGCATAGGTAGACATACCTAGATCACGGGGTGTATGGGGTGCTCAAGGCGGGTTAGCACCTCCGGTGGGGGAACACGTCGTACTCTCTTGGGGGTAGTTCGTCAACCCTTGGTCCCCACTTGTCACTCAGCTCTCACCAGTAGCTCCTAGAAACTGTAGCGTGCACAGTGGCCACACCCCGGGCAACGGCTTTGACTGGCTGGCTAAACCTGGTGAGGGTAGCCGACGGGTCTCAAACACCAACATACAACATCTCACAACAAACATACACCATCTCACAACCAACATACAACGTCTCACAACCAACATACAACATCTCACAACAAACAAACACCATCTCACCACCAACATACAACATATCACAACCAACATACATCTCATAACCAACATACAACATCTCACAACCAACATACACCATCTCACCACCAACATACAATATCTCACAACCAACATACAACATCTCACAACCAACATACAACATCTCACAACCAACATACAACATCTCGCAACCAACATACAACATCTCACAACCAACATACAATATCTCACCACCAACATACACCATCTCACCACAAAAAACAACACCTCACCACCAACATACAACACCTCAACACCAACATACAATATCTCACCACCAACAAACACCATTTCACTACCATTACACAAAATCAGACCAACAACATACAACATATCACCATAAAAATACAGCATCTCACCACCAACAAACACCAACTCACCACCAACATACAACACCTCGCCACCAACATAAAACACCTCAACACCCACATACAACATATCACCACCAACAAACACCATCTCATCACCAACATACAACATCTTACCACCAACATACAATATCTCCTCAACAACACACAACAAATCACCACCAACAAACACCACCTCACCACAAACAAAAACCATCTCACCACAAACATACACCATCTCATCACCAACATACAACATCTTACCACCAACATACAACATCTCACCACCAACATATAATATCACCCCCCCCCACATACAACATCTCCCCACCAACATACATAACACTACCAACAAACACCATCTCCCCAACATACAACACATCACCACCAATAATTACCATCTCCCCACAAACATACAACATCTCACCACCAAAATACAACATCTAACCAACCACCATACAATATCTCACAGTATGTAAGCACATACCGACATAAACCCTGGGGTCATTGAGCAGATCTGGTAGACTGCTACTTAAGGCCGGCCTCAGACCCTGGTCACGTGGTATCCTGGGTTTACAGACACGAGTGAAGGTGTGAGGACAGCAGATGTCACCTGTCAAATTTGGGGTGGAGGGGGATAAGGAGAATTCGTTTTCACCATCAAGTTTTGCCAGACTCCGCGCCACACCATCAAGTTTGCCAGACTCCGAGCCACACCGTCAAGTTTGCCAGACTCCGAGCCACACCATCAAGTTTTGCCAGACTCCGAGCCACACCATCAAGTTTTGCCAGACTCCGTGCCACACCATCAAGTTTTGCCAGACTCCGAGCCACACCATCAAGTTTTGCCAGACTCCGAGCCACACCATCAACACATACACAACCTACACATATTTCCAAGGTAGATGGCAATTAGTTTCACCATTAGTTCCACCATTGCACATGATTTCAACTGTTGGACTCCTAAAGAGTTTGTTTTCAGGATTAATTAGTTTGTTCTAAATTTTTACGGCACAAATATATATTAAAATCATAATAATGTTTTTTAAAAAATCTAAAGAATTATTCTAATTTTGATTAAAGCTTATTTCCGGGTTAATGTCAATATTATCAACATGAAAACTGGACTTTGGCATTGAACGTTTTGGGCTATCGTAACTTCAGCCATTATATTACAACTAATATACATTTGTCTTTGTTTTTCGATTCGATGACTCACACTTATCGACATAGCATCATGCACTTTTTCCTCCGTCTTTTTAAATCCTTTATATCAGGGGTGGGCAAACTTTTTCTACGGAGGGCCGCATTCAAGCCCTTATAGTTATAGGTGGGCTGCATATATATTTTTTCTGCTTCAATTACAATTTAGACGTATAATAAAACAAACCCGTAAAAACAAAGTTTTTGACTATAAATCCCTTATATATGAGACATAACTAAAAGTATTGATTATTTTCAAACGCGACAAACATTTACAGACTGAATCTGTCTTAACTCAACTTTGCTTCATAACCATGCGGGTGGGTGGGAGAGGGGAAAAGTCTGGTCACCGATCGCTTGATAGAGCTCAGCGTGACACGTAAAATGTAAACAAAAGCACGCCGGTACTTCGATGGGTCGCGTCAACGCGTCAACTCAAACTCTCACGTGGAAAAAAAACAATAACAAACAGTGAATTTTGAATTACACACGTTATATAAGGATAAACTAAAAATGCATTAATTTAATTACGGTACGTTCGATCGATCTGAAATTTTGATACGATGCATTGTTAGGTGAGTCGGGTCTGTGTGCCAAATTTCAGCTTGATCGGATCACGGGAAATGGGTCATTTTTTACTTATGTTTTCAGCCCGCTAAAGACAGAGAGTGATGACGACAGAACGACAGAGAGACAGAGACGGCGGTGAAGTTAATATAAGGGATTTAAAAATATGAATTATTGATTATAAACATGTACATGTCATTTTATTTCATAGTCACACTCTATTACATATGTAAAGTAACACTATTCGCATTATTTCAACAAATGTTTATTGTTTCTTGTCATAATGACTATGAATAAGTAGGAACGTCATTTACATTCTTCGATAATCTCAAAACGAGTGTTTATTCCCGGTATAAATACCAACAATAGTGCTGTGTCCTTTACATCAGTATTTTCGTTCAACGCAAGAGAGTAGAACAAAAAGTCATTTGATTACATCTCGAAGTTGGTGTATCAAATTGGCACTATTGTTTTTCAACACGCCTGACTACAGCTTTCCTTGATAAATAAATGCTAAAAATGTTGTTTTCTGTTCTGGACGCATAATGCTTGCTGCATCTTACAAGCATCCCTTGCTGAGCTCGCAGTAAGAAAAATACTTCTTCCGTTTTACAATCATATAGGAGAACACCAAACTGGTTTGATCGCAGCATCTTGTATTGAAGACTGTTCGATGAAAACATTTTGCTGCTTCTTTAAATAATAGTAACCGACTCTTGGCAATTCCCTTTTCTCTCCTCGTTCGTTAAATTGTGCCCGAAATTAAAATGATTTGTTTGATAGTGTCTTTTAAAGTTGCACTCCTTAAAGACGCTCAAACACTCACGGCACAGCACGCAGACAGCTTTGCACCGAAAGCCCGTGAAGCAATATTTAGCGGTCCTTTTGTCATTAAAAACCCGACTTTTGTCCTCATTCTTTTTTTTCGCCAGCAATCATAGTTAATTTTACGTCTATTCACTTTTAAATCACATTTTTTTAAAACAAAACCGCCAATATGTAATCCGTAAACAAAAGCCACTCCCGGTTGAGCTGAAATGCAGATTCCAATAAGGATGTTAATGATTAATGACTAATAATCATAAATCAATTCTGGAGCCATAAAACCGATTTAGTATCCATAGATTTGAATCAAATACTTGTAATAAAATTTAAAGAATAAAGTGACAATTCTAAACAAATAAAAGTAACATCGACATAAGATTGTAACATGTACATGCCTACGGGCCGCAAAATATACTCTGGCGGGACGCATGCGGCCCACGTGCCGTAGTTTGCCCACCCCTGCTTTATATTAATTCGTGGTTTCTTTTTGGTTGATTGTTTGCTTGTCGCCAAAACTTTGGATCGATTTTTAACCCACTTTCTCGTAAGCTAGCGAGCTGAAATTTTGCAGGCAGTTTTGTACCGATGATAAAAACAATGTTTCAAAATTTCAGATCGATCACATGTACCGTATTAAAATTATTGAATTTTTAGATTATTTTATTTATTCCTATATGTCATGTTATTTTCTTAGATACAGTGTCGCGGTGCTTATTATATTGAACAACCTTTCTGTCGCGCAATAAGGTGCGTATTTTATTGACAACACTTTTTATAAACATATTCCTGATCGGTGCGCATTATTTTAAACACGTTTTACGACACATAACTACAATTTTGTATTTTTGGATGGTCTTGCGCTGCGTATTATAATGAACATTCTTTTAGTTACGTCTCGTACATAAAGGATTTATAGTCAAAAACTTTGTTTTTTTACGGGTTTTTAAAAATTAAATTAAATCCTTTATATTAATTCGTGGTTTCTGTTTGGTTGATTGTTTGCTTGCTTGCTTGTCACCAAAACTCTGGATCGATTTGTTATCCCACTTCCTCGTAAGCTAGCGAGCTGAAATTTTGCAGGCAGTTTTGTACCGATGATAAAAACAATGTATCAAAATTTCAGATCGATCGCATGTACTGTAATTAAATTATTCAATTTTTAAATTATTTTATTTTATCTCTATGTATCATGTTAAATTTTTTTGCTTTAGTATCGCGCTTGGTCTTGCGCTGCGTATTATAATGAACATTTTTTTAGTTATGTCTCGTACATAAAGGATTTATAGTCAAAAACTTGGTTTTTAAATCCTTTATATTAACTCGTGGTGTCTAGTTGCTTGCTTGCACCCTTGCACCCTTGCTTGTGGCCAAAACTTTGGACCATTATTACCCACTTCCTCGTAGCTAGCTTGCTTGTCGCCAAAACTTTGGATCGATATTTATCCCACTTCCTCGTAAGCTAGCGAGCTGAAATTTTGCAGGCTGTTTTGTACCGATGATAAAAACAATGTATCAAAATTTCAGATCGATCGCATGTACCGTAATTAAATTATTGATTTTTTAGATTATTTTATTTATTCTTATGTATCATGTTTTTTTTGAGATAGAGTGTAAGGGTGCGCATTATATTGAACAACCTTTCTGTCGCGCAATAAGGTGCGTATTTTATTGACAAACACTTTTTATAAACATATTCCTGATCGGTGCGCATTATATTAAACATGTTTTACGACACAACTACAATTTTGTATTTTTGGATGGTCTTTGCGCTGCGTATTATAATGAACATTCTTTTAGTTACGTCTCGTACATAAAGGATTTATAGTGAAAAACTTGTTTTTTTACGTTTTTTTTAATTTACGGATTTTTTATATTTAAATCCTTTATCTAAATCGTGGTGTCTGTTTGAACCCTTGCTTGCTTGTCGCCAAAATTTTAGATCTATTTTTAACCCACTTCCTTGTAAGCTAGCGAGCTGAAATTTTGCAGGCAGTTTCGTGCCGATGATAAAAACAATGTATCAAAATTTCAGATAGATCGCATGTACTGTAATTAAATTATTGAATTTTTAGATTATTTTTATTTATCTCTATGTATCATGTTTAATTTTTGAGATAGAGTGTCGCGGTGCGTATTATATTGAACGATCTTTCCTGTCGCGCAATAAGGTGCGTATTTTATTGATATCACTTTTTATAAACATATTCCTGATAGGTGCGCATTATATTAAACACGTTTTACGAGACATAACTATAATTTTGTATTTTTGGATGGTCTCTATTATAATGAACATTCTTTTAGTTACGTCTCGTATATAAAGGATTTATAGTCATTAACTTGTTTTGTTACGGTTTTTTAAAAATTTATATTGACCAAAACCCAAGATATTTCCTTCAGATTCATGTAACTATTGTAACCATTTGATATATCAAAAGTTTACTAAGTTTATCAGTCGGTTTCGTTATTTCCTATAGATAATCAGTTTATATTTGTTTACCATATTTTGACAAAATATATTCATTGCTATTCCATGTCGTGTTTGTTTGGCTCATCTGAGATAGACTTCAAGGTGACAGGAATGTTGTCTTTGTTTGGGTCATCTGAGACAGACGTCAATTTGACAGGAATGTTGTATTTGTTTGGCTCATCTGAGACAGACGTCAATGTGACAGGAATGTTGTGTTTGTTTGGCTCATCTGAGACAGACGTCAAGGTGACAGGAATGTCGTATTTGTTTGGCTCATCTGAGATGGACGTCAAGGTGACAGAATGTCGTGTTTTTTGGCTCATCTGAGAAAAGACGTCAATGTGACAGGAATGACGTGTTTGTTTGGCTCATCTGAGATAGACGTCAAGTTGACAGGAATGTCGCGACAATGTGAAAGAAAATCTTTATCTTCCTTCTTTATATGAATTTAACTCTATGATCGAGACGGGCTGATACACATTGAAAGCAACTGTCTTGATTGGACTCAGCAATTCCAGATCAAAAAGCCAAACGTAAGTCAAATATTCTTACCCTTTGAGATGCTTTGTTTCTGAAATTGTGATAAGCACAAAATGATTCGAATGTATCTGCTCAATTCCTAATGATGTGTCTATGCTTTTGCTTAATGTGATTGTGTGATTGAGTGTGTGTGGTTGTGTGTTTGTATGTGTGTGTTCTTGCGTTGCATGCCACCCACATATAGATTTTTTTTTAAAACACAACTTCGTAAAAATTTCTCCAATGAAATATGTGTTAAGTTATTTTTAATTTTGTTTTAAAAAAGTAGTAACAGGTATTAATTGACACAACTTTTTATTGAAATCTTTATCTCTCTTGAAATTTGTTTTCCGATTTGCACTTATTTTTAATTTAGATTTGCACTTATCTTTAATTGAGTATGAAACTTAACGTTGAAGTTGTGTATTAGCTTTGACCCTGTGCTTGAGTTTAACCTTTGACCCCGTGATAGTTTGCTCACCATTCAGACAATCTTCGTCCCCGAAGCAAGGTTTGGGCACTGGATCACACAAACCAATCTTACTGTTGGCCAGGCACATGAAGTCTGACTGACTGGCCACAAGACCAACTGGAGATAACATCAAGAGTACGTATGTTAAACAGTGTACATCAGATATCTCCTAAATTAGCCACAAGACCAACTGGAGATAACATCAAGAGTACGTATGTTAAACAGTGTACATCAGATATGTCCTAAATTAGCCACAAGACCAACTGGAGATAACATCAAGAGTACGTATGTTTAACAGTGTACATCAGATATCTCCTAAATTAGCCACAAGACCAACTGGGGATAACATCAAGAGTACGTATGTTAAACAGTGTACATCAGATATCTCCTAAATTAGCCACAAGACCAACTGGGGATAACATCAAGAGTAAGTTTGTTATACAGTGTACAACAGATATCTCCTAAATTAGCCACAAGACCAACTGGGGATAACATCAAGAGTACGTTTGTTAGACAGTGGACATCAGATATGTCCTAAATTAGCCACAAGATCAACTGGGGATAACATCAAGAGTAAGTTTGTTAGACAGTGTACAACATATATCTCCTAAATTAGCCACAAGACCAACTGGGGATAAAATCAAGAGTACGTATGTTAGACAGTGTACAACAGATATCTCCTAAATTAGCCACAAGACCAACTGGGGATAACATTAAGAGTACGTTTGATAGACAGTGTACATCAGATATGTCCAAAATTAGCCACAAGACCAAATGGGGATAACATCAAGAGTAAGTTTGTTAGACAGTGTACAACAGATATCTCCTAAATTAGCCACAAGACCAACTGGGGATAACATCAAGAGTACGTATGTTAGACAGTGTACATCAGATATCTCCTAAATTAGCCACAAGACCAACTGGGGAGAAA
The DNA here is from genome assembly GCA_944989445.1 of Ampullaceana balthica. NCBI lineage: Eukaryota > Metazoa > Mollusca > Gastropoda > Lymnaeidae > Ampullaceana > Ampullaceana balthica. The sequence continues at coordinate 27,871 of CALYLW010002002.1, forward strand.
ATCAAGAGTACGTATGTTAGACAGTGTACAACAGATATCTCCTAATTTAGCCACAAGACCAACTGGGGATAACATCAAGAGTACGTATGTTAGACAGTGTACATCAGATATGTCCTAAATTAGCCACAAGACCAAATGGGGATAACATCGAGAGTAAGTTTGTTAGACAGTGTTCAACAGATATCTCCTAAATTAGCCACAAGACCAACTGGGGATAACATCAAGAGTACGTTTGTTAGACAGTGTACATCAGATATCTCCTAAATTAGCGACAAGACCAAATGGGGATAACATCAAGAGTACGTATGTTAGACAGTGTACAACAGATATCTCCTAAATTAGCCTCAAGACCAACTGGGGATAACATCAAGAGTACGTATGTTAGACAGTGTACATCAGATATGTCCTAAATTAGCCACAAGACCAAATGGGGATAACATCGAGAGTACGTTTGTTAGACAGTGTACATCAGATATGTCCTAAATTAGCCACAAGACCAAATGGGGATAACATCGAGAGTAAGTTTGTTAGACAGTGTTCAACAGATATCTCCTAAATTAGCCACAAGACCAACTGAGGATAACATCAAGAGTACGTTTGTTAGACAGTGTACAACAGATATCTCCTAAATTAGCCTCAAGACCAACTGGGGATAACATCAAGAGTACGTATGTTAGACAGTGTACATCAGATATGTCCTAAATTAGCCACAAGACCAAATGGGGATAACATCGAGAGTAAGTTTGTTATACAGTGTACAACAGATATCTCCTAAATTAGCCACAAGACCAACTGGGGATAACATCAAGAGTACGTATGTTAGACAGTGTACATCAGATATGTCCTAAATTAGCCACAAGACCAAATGGGGATAACATCGAGAGTAAGTTTGTTATACAGTGTACAACAGATATCTCCTAAATTAGCCACAAGACCAACTGGGGATAACATCAAGAGTACGTATGTTAGACAGTGTACAACAGATATCTCCTATTTGTAGCCACAAAACTCACGTATAAACAATACAAGTTACATCTCAATTTTTTTTCTACATAACATGTCTAAATATTAACTTTGATCGCCAAAAGTTTGCTCTCTAGTCCTTTGACTTAAGGGTTACATTAAAATAATAAAGTATCCATATTCAATTTTAGCAAAAGTCAAAACATCCTTTAAGTATTTCATTAGTTTCTCTGTCAGTAGCCTCTGTCAAATCAGTTTTAGCGCTATATATTTTTGATTAATTTCAGTAATCATTGATTTAATTAAAGTACTTGTTCCAGATAGTACGTGTTGCAGATAGTTCTGGTTCCAGATAGTACGTTTTCCAGATAGTACTTGTTCCAGATAGTACGTGTTCCAGATAGTACGTGTTCCAGATAGTACGTGTTCCAGATAGTACGTGTTCCAGATAGTACGTGTTTCCTTATGTCACACAAAAAATACACTGTGACTAGCAAAGTTCCTCGTGCCTGTTCGTGTGTTGAGCTTTTCGTTGGTCTCTGTCAGTTTTTCTATAGCTTTCCCAATAACCTCAAAATGGCTCCATGGTATATAAACTATTTTGTATTCTAGAATCTTTTAAATAGCTGTAGCAGTATTATAAATTTCCAATGGAGGATAGTTATGGTAAAGATTGCATAACATCGTTTTAATCTAACAAAAATAGAGAGTTCGTTTCAGTCGGAGCTGCATGTAAACAAATCAGGTTTAATGAACTATTTTTAGCGAAGTACTAATTTTCTATTAACATTTATGTCATTCAGTTTTTTCTTGAACTCATGTTACCTTCCAGACATGACCAAGTATTGACACACATTGGGCCTCTACTCTACACATCATTGTGTTTAAACCGCCAGCTTTAAACTTATTTTAAATCATTTCAGAAATGTCGCAAACAGAATCACTATTTATTAAATTCTTTATATTAAATCGTGGCGTCTGCTTGATGCCTTGTTTGCCGAAAAACTTTGGATCGATTTTTAACCCACTTCCCCGTATGCTAGCGAGCTGAAATTTTGCAGGCCGACTCGTGCCGACAATAAAAATGATATATCAAAATTTCAGATCGATCGACTGTACTGTAATTAAATTAATGAACTTTTATATTATCTCTATTTATCTCTATGTAGCATGTTAATTTTTGTGCTAGAGTGTCGCGGTGCTTATTATATTTAACAACCTATTTAATACTTTCCTGTCGCGCGGTGCGGTGCGTATTATAGTGATGATACTTTTAAAAAAATATATTCCCAATCTGTAAATGTAAATGCTAGTAATTGGTAGTCTGTCTCGCGGTGCGCACTATATTAACCATGTTTTTATAACCCTTTTCCCGTGATCAAATAGAGCTGAAATTTAGAAACAGACTGTAGTTTTTTTTTAAACGCAATTTCCCTTAGAGAAATTGCGTTTATATATTTGAAATGTCTGTCCTGTCTATTCGAGCTTTGAACAGCAACTCCTCCTGAACTATACCAGATAGAGGTTTCGGGTCTTTTGCAAATATGTTAAGGAGGTCCCAAGGATGTTCATGGCCGATTCATGGGCCAAAAGAAATACCGAAAAGGTTTACTGAATTTCCTGGAAAATTTTAAAAAACCGAAAATATCAGTATTTTGACAATTTTTCGCAAACCATAACATCTATCGGGTTGAAACAAACGCCAAACGATAGCTAATAATATTTAGAACAATGTTGGAGAATGAATTTTTGAAAAATCTCTTTTCGTTTGACCCCCGTAATTTTAGCAGCAATTTGTATATAGCAATTGTTTTGTTGAGTTTTAGAATTATTGATTTTAAATTACTTTTAATCTAATCTTGAATGCTAGTTAAAAGGGTTTTCCCGCTTTGTGAATGCTAATGTTAGACTGTTACGCGGTCCGCATTATATTGACACATTCTTGGTGTGACGGAGCGTAAATGGATATGACGTCATATTTTGTTTACTTTCATAATTACTGATTTGAAATGACTTTTAATGTAATCTAGAATGATTTCCCTTCAATAAAAAAAATCGGATATTCTTTGTTGGAAGTTGCTTTCAGTTCAGAAGCATTAGTATCGGAAGACTTTAAATTTATTTTGTAGTTTGAAGTTTTGGCATTAGAAAGTTTCACATAGTTTAATATAGTTCCTTCATTTCTTTTATTAATTTTTGCCTTAGCATTTCTTTTATTTTATAAACATTATTTTAACTTTATTTTTTTCATTTTTAGAAGCTAATTAACAAAGAGGAATTCACCGCCCCCAACAAAGTGCCGCACGGAGCATTTGATAAGCTCGTGAATGAAATTGATAGAGTACACAAAAGGAGTGGCTGTCAAATTTGAAGAATCTATTAAAGTTACTCGTAGATTAGTGCAACGTTCTTATTGTAATTATGGGCGATAAATTAGCAACGCCTAACCACGTGCCACCATGAGCATTAGCCAGATTGCCCGCCCCCCCCCCTTTCTTGCTACGCCACAGACGTTTTGCCTGTGCACAATACCCTCCAATAACATTTACCATAATAATTGTTTTTATCTGTTCCATCAATGAGAACCATACCCTCCAATAACATTTACCATTATAATTGTTTTTATCTGTTCCACCAATGAGAACCATCCTGTAAATGGTTTAATTTTTATATGTGTTCTGTAGGCGTTCTCACAATACACAAACTTGCATGCAATAATCCACTGAAGAATTAATGTCAACAAGATAACTTTAATATTCACAATATACACATATTATAACTTTGAGGTTTCACAAAGTGGAGCATCAGCAACACAATCCACCATTACACACATAACTTTCTCTAACTGCTTTCGCGCGCTTTTAACCATGTGACCTCTCTGTCACTCATCTCGTGATAATCACGTGATATTCACCCCCATCCTTCAAAAAAATGTTTATGTAATACAAAATTGTTGTTCTTAATATAATCAAATAATTAATATAGATTCAAATATTCACCATCAATAAAAAAAAACACTCACTGTTTTACACAGAATATATCTAGACATGAATATCAATAAGAAAAAAAATCTGTAGGACTGCAACAGTCTACCTGTGCTGAAAACAAAATGAAACTGAAATTTAAATACAACTATAATTTTACGTAATGAAAATACTTTTCACAATCAATATTCATAAAATTAAAATTAGATATATTCATGGGCGTAGGGAAGGGGGGGCAAGGGGGGCATTTCCCCCCCCCCTACATTTGAAAAAAAAATTCATAAAAATGTCATAAAGTTGTTACAATAAAACTGAACTAAATTTCCTGAAAGTTTATTACAAGGAAGAAGTTTACATTTATCAAACATAAAAAAGAATTATATCTGCAAGTATAACTGATTACATTATTGATTGTTCTAAATATTCCAGTTGTTTAATAATTTCTGTAATATTTTCAGCAAAAATCCGCAAGCTTTTATATTTATGTGACCATCTAGTTTCACATAGCAAAGTAACATTTAGAATAAGTTTTCTTTGCTGATTACTTTCTCGGAAAAACACTAAAATTAACTTAATTGTTCCTATTGTGTTTCGTACAACATTCACATTATTTAAATCGTTCACAACAAGATTTAGTTTATGTGAACTGCAATGTAAAAATGCTGCTTTGGGTATTTTTTTCGAATTATTGCTTGGACTCCTCCTTATTTACCTGCCATTGTAAAACATTCGTAGTATCTTTGACCAACAAGCTTTGTCATATTTAATCAAAATTCTAATGAATTAGTAATCATGGTGTTGGCTAAACCTTCAGCTGTTCTATTGACAATTCTAATATATCCCAGGAATTCTTCTGTGACCATCATTTTCCCATTGTGTTCTTAATTTGACAAATCTAACACCAAGTGACATCTGCTCAATGCCTCCTGAAATGTCATTTGTCTCGTCGGCAAGGATAGAAAATGCAACTGAATTATTTGCTTCACGAACAATGTCTTCACGCAAGAGAGACCCACAAATTTCGATTTTAGTGTTTTGCGTAGTTGCCGAGATACACTCAGCGGTTACCCGTCAAACGACCCCAGACAAAATGGCCCCGACATAACGGCCCCGGTCAAAACGGCCCCAGACAAATTGTTAACATTTTAAAACAAAAACATTTTTTTTTGCATTTCAAGCTTTCGTCAAATTTTTCACCCTTAAAAAAGTAGAAAAATTGTAAAATTATTTCTTGTGATGTTATTATATTGTTTCTTGTCAACAAACAACCGTGATTGGTACCATTTCGCGTAAAGGCTATTAAATTCACTTTTGTGGTGTTATTATTATTGTTTATTGTTAGCTAAACCTGACACTGAAAAGGTGAGTAAAAATACGAATATATTTGATTGTAAATATTACTATTAGTCCATGTATTAGTCCAGGGCCGTTTTGTCAGGGCCGTTTTGTCGGAGCCCAATTGTCGGGGCCGTTTTGTCCGGGGCGTTTTGTCGATGAACCATACTCAGCACTACAAGAACCAATTGACAAACGATTATAAAGAACTTCATCTCCAGATTCAACAAGAAACTCTAACAGTTCATACAAATTACCAGAATTTGATTCTGTTTCACGAAGTGCTAAAACATGCATGCAGAAAAATAGGATTGTAGAAATGATGGGACCCAGTTTGTTGCGATTTTATTCAATTTCTCTTCTAAATGATGAGTCCAACTGCTCATCTATAGAAACTGCTTTGGCTTCCAATAAAGCAAATAAAATTGCTTGCATCTTCATGAGAGCCTTGGTGCCATAATGTGCTTTGCAGGTTGCTACGTGCATCTTCGTTGAAATCTTTATATTTTGTACATGGTTTGATGACAAATACCCATTGAACTCATAGAATTACTTTTTGCAGAAACAACACGCAATATTTGCAAAAGGCACCTATTAACATTTGCGAGTACAAAAGCCACGGTGAATAGTCTGATAACCATGCATATCTAAAAACTAAAAACTCTGTTTCCCTAACTGCCAGCTCTAAAATCATAATTTTTATCAAGGGTCCAACAATCACGAATCAGCTGCAATTTTAACTTATTTGAAAGGTCGTATGTCCAGAAATACCTTCCAATATCCAATTTAGGAAATGAATAAGTGTCAGCGACATTCAAATTAGGAACAGTTGCTTCAGTTGTGTCTGTCTGTTGAACGTGTACTGTTGTACTCAATGCCAATGATAAGTCAGATGCTGCAGACGCCCCAAAATCTCCTAATAACGGCATTTCGGAATCCCGCGATTGGTCTACTTTTCGATTATTTTTTTTAAGCCTGTAAAAAAAATTCTGATATCCATCCTTGGTAATCCTGCAGTTTGTACACGTATATTATTTCAAAGCAAAATTCAATTTTCTCGTGAGAACTTAAGTTTTTAATTTATTAAATGCATTAATAAATGTTGTATTTTAGCAATTACAGCACTAATTTGTAAGTCTTATTAATTTCTAAGGCTTTTTGCGACCCTTATTTTATACTGAACTTGAATTAAATTGAAAATTGTACCTGTATGGCATTGTCAGTTAAAATAAAAAAAGTGGGTTTCCCCCCCCCCTGGAAAAATTCCTAGCGACGCCCATGGATATATTGTCCATTGGAATTCAAACATTGCTCCTTGTCTATTGTTCACTGAATAAAAATACTAATATTAATACAGTCTCTGGTTTTATCATTTAGGAATTCACAGAATGCCTGTTTAAAACAGTCTCTGGTTTTATCATTGAGGAATTCACAGAATGTCTGTATTTATTGTCATTCTACTTAATATGTCTGCAACCACATTATCCTTTCCTTTAACAGGTTTAATGTTAAATTTGTAGTCGGCTAATAGCATAGCCCATCTATTTACTTTTGCGTTGCTTATTTTCTTCTTGTTGAATGCCACAAGTGGTTTGTGGTCTGTTAGAAAAGTGAATGTTCTACCTAGAAGGTGTTTTTGTAGAGCCCACACTATGGCTAAACATTCTCTTTCTATGGTGCTGTAGTTACGTTCTGTTTTTGTCAAATTTCTGCTCAGATATTGTATAGGATGGAGAGTACCATCATGTTCTTGCATGAGACACGCTCCCAATGCAATAGACGATGCATCAGTAGAAACAACGAAAGATTTGTCCCATTGAGGTGTAACCATAATGGGGTTTTTCCTGAATGCTTCCTGAATGTTCTTCAATGCGTTGAGGCAATCTCCTGAAAACTGAAATTTTCGAATATCTGTGTTTTTTTGTAATTTCTGTTAGTGGGTGAACAATTTCTGCATAATTTGCAATGAACGGTCTGTAAAAGTTACAAAGTCCTAGCAGGGCTTGCACTTGTTTCTTAGATTTTGGGACTGACGTGTTAAAGATCTTGTTTTCATTCTCTGCTGTAGGAGTTACTTCACCACCTCCTATTCTGTATATCAAAAAATCAATATGTTTTTTTTCCAATGTTAATCTTTTCAGGTGAGATTTTAACATTATGTTTACTTGAGTCTATCCAGTACAGCTTCAAGTGTATGGATATGTGTTTCCCAATCTTTAGTGGGGATACATATGTCGTCTACATAATGTATCACATTTGGAATGCCTTGTAACATCACTTTCATAAATCTTCTAAAAGTGGCTGTACTGTTGACTAATCCAAATGACATCACTAACCATTCATACACCTCATCCATGGATATAAATGCAGTATATTTAATAGAATTGGGATCCATATTTATCTGCCAAAAACCTCTGTTTAAGTCAAATGTAGTGAATATTCTGGAATTACCAATTCTGTCTATAATATCTCTTGTGTCTCCAGTAGTTCGATGATCCAATTTTGTAATGTTATTCAATTGTCTGTAATCACAGCATAGTCGAATCTTTCCATTCTTCTTTTTGACTATGACAGTTGGTGAGGTATAGTTAGCTTCAATTGCTTTTCTTATTTTGTTTTCTTTGAGTAGGTACTCAATTTCTTGTTTTACTGTGTCTCTATATGCCATTGGAATAGGGTATACTTTAGTCTTGAAAGGTTCATGTTCTAATAGTTGTATCTTATGAGTTACAGTTTTTGTGTTTCCTGTTTCTTTTGTGATAAAACCTTTGTATTTTTGAAAAATTTTCATCACCCCGTGTTTCATATTATCTGGTATGTCAGATGATATTCTTTCACTGTCAGGGCTTTTCTTTTTCATTGTACTGTCATTTTCATCATTTTCTTTGCTGATGATATTTACTGTTTGTTTTTCTTCTTTATTGTCACCATATGCTCTTAGTTTATCAATGTGTAATTTTTTCACATGTCCTTTTATATTGACACTATATGTGACATCACTAAGTTTCTCTTCAATGTTGTATGGACCTTCCCATTTGCTTTCATTCTTTGCGTTTGGTAACAACACTAAGACTTGTTTTTCTGGCTCAAACATTCTTAATTGTCTGTGTTTATTTTTTATTTCTCTGTGTCTTGTTCTTTGCTTGATTAGTCTTTGTTTTGCAAACTACGGCCCGCGGGGCGCATGCGGCCCGCCAGAGTATATTATGCGGCCCGAAGCAATGTACATGTTGCGATCTTATATCGATATTAATTTTCTAAGTTTAGAATTTTAGCTACATTTAAAAAAAATTATTCCGAGTATTTGATTCAAATCTAGGGGTATTAAATCGGTTTTATGTCTCCAGAATTGGTAAGTGATCATTAGTCATTAATTGTTAACATTCTTATTCGAAACCGCATTTCAGTTCATCTGGACGTGGCTTTTGTTTACGATTTAAATATTTGCGGTTTTGTAAAAATTGTCATTTAAAAACGAATATACTTTGATTTAACCATAAGTGCTGCCAACAAAAAAATGAAAGAAATATTGAGGACGAATGTCGTGCTTTTAATGACGAATGGACCGCTAAATATTGCTTCGCCGGCGTTGGAAGCAAAGCAGTCTGCTTGCTGTGCCGTGAGTGTGTGAGCGTCGTTAAGGCTTACAACTTAAAATGACACCACCAAAAAACAACAACAAAGCATTTGGATTTCGGGCACAATTTAACGAACGAGGAGAATGTCAAACTTCAGGGCAATGGCTTGATTGCACGTGAAATGTATGTGTATGTTAAATCACTTCAGGCAAAGCTCTCCTTGTTCTCTGGGCAAGCAGGTGAAAACAGGTTTTGCAATCTTCCATTGCTGAAACAGAAAACCATTTCTGGTGATACGGCTGTCAGGTACAAGGCTGTGGAATTTGAAAGGAGGTTCCAAGACTTTAGGAACCTGGAACCACTCTTTAATATCATCAGTTCGTCATTTAGTGTACAAGCTGATTAAGCCCCAGAGGATATAAAGTTAGAGCTGTTTGACCTACAAGCAGATTATCATCTGAAGAAGTTCAAGTAATTTTTTCTGCTGGAGTTTCATGAATGTTTGCCAGCAGCAGCATTTCCACACTTAAAAAACTTTGCTCCCAAAATTTTGTCACTATTTGGGTCTACATAAATCTGTGAGCAAGCTTTTTCTTTCATGAAAATGAAAAAGTCTACGAAAAGATTGATGTTAACTGAATGCAATTTGAATACAGCCATGCTAATCGCAACAAGGAAACTGGTTCCACAATTCAAGAACATTATACAAAATTTTGAACAGTTACATACTTCTCATTGCTTATAACTGTACGCTATGGTCAGTTTTTACGTAAATTATGTTCCTACTTCATCATAGTTATTATGACAGGTAACAATAAACTCAAGTTGAAATAATAAATAGTAAAATCTTTTTATCAAATTAGAAACTGTTTCAGTTGTTATTTAAAATGTGAACTACATGTAGATGTGTATTAGAGTGTGAAATAAAATGACAAGTACATAAAATCAATTTTATACGTTGTAAATTGTAATTGAAGTAGACAAAATATGTATGCGGCCCGCCAATGGCAATAAAATTTTCAATACGGCCCTCTGTATAAAAAGTTTCCCCACCTCTGCTGTAGGGTATTTTATCTCTAGTTTCTGACATCAGCTGATATCTGTCCTGTATGGCATCTTGTTTGCTTATAAGCCTTTCTTAAAAAAATTTCAAAGGACTTGCAGGGTTTTGACCAAACATTAATTCAAAAGGACTAAAACCTGTCCTTTCATGCTTGCTGCTGTTGTATGCAAATAGTACTAAAGGTAAATATTCACGCCATCTGTCTTCATGGTCTACTGTCACATTTAATAGGATATTCTTGATGGTTTTGTTTAGTCTTTCAATCACTACATTTGATTGTGGATGGTAAATTGTGCTGTGTACCTGCGTAATATTTAGCATATTCACAATAGCTTGTGTCATCTGTCCCTTGAATTGGCTGCCATTGTCTGAAGGAAGTGTTTGAGGAAAACCATATCTGCTGAAAACATTGAGCAAATTGGTGCATATATTTTCTGCATCTATTCTTTTCAGTGGAATAGCTTCACCCCATCTGGTGGCTATGTCTGCTATAGTAAGAGCATACATATGTTTTTTTCTTTGACATCTTTTTGAATCGTCCTATTAGGTCTATGGCAATTTTCTCAAATAGGAAGTTTGCCTTGTCAGACGACTGTATTGGCGCTGTGTGCTTACCATCTTTGGGACAATGCCGTAGAAACACTGTACATTTCTTGATGTAGTCTTTTATCTGCCTAGTCATTTTAGGCCAGTAAAAGTTTTCTGCTATTGTAGCAGTTGTTTTCTTGGCGCCCAATGTCCACCTAGAGGACTGTCATGTGTCATTTTTATAATAGTTTCTTGTAACTTTTTGGGAAGAACAACTCTTTTGCATGTACTTGCTTGTGCAATGTTTATCAATATGCCTTTATCTAGTTTGTAATTTTTGTAGTGGCCTGTTTCATTGTCTTTGATGAGTTTCATATTTCCATTATTGTGTTATCTTCTTCTTGTAGTTGTTTGAATTCTTGTTTTGACAGTAGTTTGCTTCCTATTTCAAGTTTCTCATTAATTTCAATGTCTATGTTCTCTTTTCTTTTTGTGGTGGCTCTGGTTTGTACAGTAGCACATAATTGATAGTTGTTGTCACACCAAGCCTTGAATATCTCGTCAGAATTGTCAACAACATCTTCAATATTGCCTATGATAAGATCACAAATGGCATCTTTCAAAACTCTTGCTCTGACTTCACCTTGAAACCAGGGTGAGTTGATGGTAAGAGTAGCAGTTGGACACTCTCTCTTTGTGCCATCAGCCATTATTAGTGTGTCTTTTTGACCATCATATTCTTTTTCTTCCACCATCCTGCTGTGTACCACAATCGTTGTGCATCCTGAATCACGAAGACACATACATTTTCTATTATTGATGTAAACTGGGTAGAATTTCAGCTTTCCATGACTGTTAATAGTGGCCACAGTATCACTAGATCTTGATTCTTCTTGTTTCATTTTTCCTTTATCATCTACATCTTGGTAGTCATTCCTTCTCCATGGCTGATCATAATTTCTGTATCTGGAGTTATGATTATATCTGCCTCTCCATGATCTTCTACTTTGCTTTCAAAGTGACCTTGTCTTGATCTTTCTTCTGTTTTCTTTCTTATAGGGCTGCCATTAGGTGACACCCTATTTGGTTGTCCTTTATTGTGGTAACACTGCCTCGCCATATGTCCTGTGCTTGTTACAGTACCAGCAAATAGTTTGTCTGTTGCCTTGGTTTGGCAGACTCTGGTTTCTCATTCCTTGTCTTTTTTCTTGGGATTTTATTTTGTACTGCTGCAAAGATATCTTGTCTTTTATCCATTTCTACATTTGGATGAGAGTCCTTGAATGTGCGTAAATGCATTTGTTAGCTCTGCTTGAGTACGAACTTTCTTATCAGTTAAATATGTGAATAGAGCTGGTGTTTCATTTTCTAAGAACTTGTCAATTAACACCATGTCTAGTATGGCCTTTGGATTGCTTGTATCTATTGCTGTAAGTTCCAGCCATTTTGTTAATTTAACTTGTGCTTCATGTACTATGATCTGTGGATCTTTGTCCATCTTGATTCTCATTTCATGAAATTCTTTTCTATAATCATTTTCTGACTTCCCGAAATGACATAGAAGTGCCTTTTTGACATTTATATATATGTTTTTGTCTTCTTTGGCTATACTGTTGTAAGCTTCAAATGCTTCTCCAGTTAGTTGAGTCATCAGTTGTGCTGGCCAATCTTTTTCTTCATAACCTTTCATGGCCATTATGGATTCAAAATAATCCAGATAAACATCCATTTTTTCTTTCTTGCTATCATATTTTCTAACTTTGATTGTATCCTTTGGTGTTGACTTTACATTTGAGTCATTACCAGGATTGTAGCCTCTGCTCTGTAGTTCAATTTGTAGTTTTAAGTTGTCATTTTGAATTTTTTCAAGTTCTCTTCTTGCAGCTCTTTCTTCTCTTTCAATTATTTGTTTTTGCCTCTGTTTTTCTTCAGCTATTTTTTGCTTTTCTTTTTCTTCAGCTATTCTTAGCTTCTCTTCTTTTTTAGCTATTTTTCGTATCTCTTCTTCTTTGGTTATTTTTAGCTTCTCTTCTTCTTTGGCTTCAGCTATTCTTAGCTTCTCTTCTTCTTTGGCTTCCTTGACTTTGTCTTCGAGGAAATCTTTCATCTCTTTTCCACTTAATCAAATTTCTTTAGCTATGGCAGTGAATTTTTCATAGTAGTCCATGTTTAGTTTTATGGAATTATTGTGTAAGTCAAGTAATTCAGCAACGAATATTATTATTTATTTATTAAGGTATAAATCCTCCAAATGAAAAATCTTGAATTCAAAATATTTTAAGTCCAAACAAGCGACACATCTAAACCATTAAATTTAATTTTGACAAAATGAGGCAACAAAGTATCCTCCCACGGGATCTTATGTATACTATATATAAGCTCCCTCAGATTGACAAAACACATCCTATGGTCCAAAGTTTTGAATGAAATAAGTCACTTAGTCAAATTTTCCATTTTCTGAACTTTAGAGTAGTTTTTAGACACTTCAGTTTAATCTATTACATTAATCCAAATTGCAATTATCACACTTTCCACACAATGAATGAATACAAAATCCGTTCCTTGATTTATAATTCACACTGACACAGTTGTTAATAGTCCATAGCTTCCCAAGTTCAAGGTTATGTTTACAGATATTTCTTGGAATCGTCTAGCTTGTTAGGCTTGCTGGCGTAAAAACCTACCTACCACCTCTCGGTAGTGTGTACACTGTAGTAGGCTTAATCTGTGCCAACTGTGTGACTGTATGGTGAGGACCAACTTGTCTGACCCAGTTTTACACAGCACACGCAGTGGTCACGTGTGTTTAAGCCGCCATATTGAAGATATTTTTAATATTCCTTCAATCTTGAAAAGTTTATACACTGCCTCACACAGCCTTTAATATTCATAAAATACGATGGCTGATAATATTTCTTCTTTTAATGAATAGTTATCTTCTTTGAATACATAATACTGGTCACTTGCACGAACTCCGCTTTCTGGACTATATCATACATATATGAATAGTACCAACATGAATTTTGTTCACTTTTACTTTGACTTCTTTGACTTCTGACACCAATGTCAATGGTTTACTTGTTATATGTTTTCTTGTAGGCGTTCTCTCAATACATAACCTTGCATACAATGATCCTCTGAAGAATTGGTTTCCATAAAATAACTTTAATATGCACATTATATACAAAAGTATAACTTTGAGGTTTCACAACGTGGATACATCAGCCACACAATCCGCCATTACTCTGAAACTGTCCTTTCGCGCTCTTTTACCCATGTGACCTCTCTGTCACTCATCTCGTGATAATCACGTGACAGGCCGGTGGCCCAAATGTAGTTTTTTTCTAATATTAAAAACTGATTAATCACTAATTCTCCAACTTCCCCTCCAGATAGAAACATGAAACTTTGGAAAGTTGTTAGGTACCCTCTCACGACGAAAAATGGCGAAAAAGTATTTTAAAATTCACACTCATGGGAGCCGGGAGCCCAAAAACGTTTTTTCCTTATACTGAAAATCACTTTATTCTCCCCTTTTCCGTGTAGATAGCAACATGAAACTTTGGGAAGTTGTTGAGTACCCCCCCTCCCCACCGGAAAGGTAGCACGCACAAAAAATTAAATTAGCACTCATGGGGGCCGGGGCGATAATGTATTTTTTCTTATATAAAAACGTACTCATCACTAATTCGCTGATTTCCAGTGTAGGTAAAAGCATGAAACTTTTGGCCTATATTAAAATTCGTTAGTGCATTAAAATTGATTTGTTTCAATCATTTGTAGCCTAGGGCCCCTAATCTCATTTTTGTAAACGTTAAAGACATTTTAACCATTCGATTTCACTTGATTTTTTTAAAACAAATGTTGACTAACAAATATATTCATCATAATCCATATTGAAATAAGCTGTTGTTTTGAACTATAAATCTATAAAGTAATGGGGGCGAGACTGCAATCAGACTTTTAAATTAGTAAATGTATAACATATAAACAGGGTATTAGTTAGAACGTTTCGGCAAAGAGCCTTCCTCAACGGACAAATAGTACACAAATAAAACGAATATAACGAAAGAATAAAAACACTTAGCTGCGGTGAAATCCAAGTAGTCCAGTAGAGATAAAGTAAGGAGAGAAAAGTAAGAACTTATATAGGAAATGGTAGGGTGGGTGTGGCCAATCAATCAGGTTGTCAGTGCAAACACAACATTAATCCCATGTGGTGTTAGAGTCCCATACTCTTGGATTAGTCTATTCTCCAGACTGACCCTGCTGGGTGTGTTTGTACAAGAAACCATGACGGTGACAGACATGTCATCGACGCCCATGTGGTCACGTCCATTGAAGTGAAAGGGAAACAGGACACTGTTTGTCTTGTTTAATGGCACGTACATGCTCCACGATACGGCAGGAGAGTAACATCCCCGTATCACCTATGTACTTCAAAGGACAGCGCTTACACACAATGGTGTAGACCACATTGCGGCTGGTACAAAGATAGCCATTCCTAATCTTGAATATCCCCTTAGGGAAGACAATCTGGTCCGTCTGGTTAACAAAGGGACATGTCTTGCAGCGATTACGGCCACATTGCTTGGTGCCCAGATGAAAGGACGGAATAAGCAGACGGCTACGAACCAATAGGTCTCGCAGATTTTTGTCCCTCCTGAATACAATATACTAATATTAATAGTGATAGTAATAATACTAACTAATACCCTGTTTATATGTTATACATTTACTGTTTTGGACTACACATATTACAACGATAGGGCCCCGGCTCTTATTTTAGTTTTTAAATCCTTTATATTAACTCGTGGTGTCTGCGGCCGCCCGCCCGACCGACCGACCGACCGCCCTTGTCGCCAAAACTTTTGATCGATTTTTAACCCACTTGCTCGTAAGCAAGCGAGTTGAAATTTTGCAGGCAGTTTTGTACCAATAATAAAAACAATGTATCAAAATTTCAGATCGATCGCATGTACCGTAATTAAATTATTGATTTTTTAGATTATTTTATTTATTCCTATGTATCATGCTATTTTTTGAGATAGAGCGTCGCGGTGCGTATTATATTGAACAACCTTTCTGTCGCGCAATAAGGTGCGTATTTTATTGACAGCACTTTTTATAAACATATTTCTGATCGGTGCGCATTATATTAAACATGTTTTACGACACAACTGCAATTTTGTATTTCTGGAAGGTCTGGCGCTGCGTATTATAATTAACATTCTTTTAGTTACGTCTCGTACATAAAGGATTTATAGTCAAAAACTTGGTTTTTTACGTGTTTTTCTTATTAAATCCTTTTTATTAACTCGTGGTGTCTGCGGCCACCCGCCCGGCCGCCCACCCTTGCTTGTCGCCAAAACTTTTGATCTATTTTTAACCCACTTGCTTGTAAGCTAACGAGCTGAAATTTTGCAGGCAGTTTTGTACCGATAATAAAAACAATGTATTAAAATTTCAGATCGATCGCATGTACCGTAATTTAATTATTGATTTTTTAGATTATTTTATTTATTCCTATGTATCATGTTATTTTTTGAGATAGAGTGTAAGGGTGCGCATTATATTGAACAACCTTTCTGTCGCGCAATAAGGTGCGTATTTTACTGACAACACTTTTTATAAACATATTCCTGATCGGTGCGCATTATATTAAACATGTTTTACGACACAACTACAATTTTGTATTTTTGGATGGTCTTGCGCTGCGTATTATAATGAACATTCTTTTAGTTACGTCTCATACATAAAGGATTTTTAGTCAAAAACTTGTTTTTTACGGGTTGTTTTTATTTTAAAGACGTATTAATAGTCAATGTATTTTATTCATCCCTCGGTCATTAAACTTTAGGAAGTTTCTGTGTACGCTGCATGCGAAGGTTTCTGGCATTAAAAGTAAAAGTTTTAAAAACATCACTTATTAAGGGCTTGGGGCCCGTATGCCATTTTTAACATTAGTTATATAAAAGGTAATTTAAAAAGTGACTACTGGGTAACTGGATGAATTATTGACCAAATTTGATTTTTTTAAAAATAATAAAATTCTATAGGGTCATGAACTTCTAACGTCTGTTCCTTCGGGGCCGGGACCCAAAATATTTTTTTCGTAACTATTTAAAGCTTTTTTACCTTTAGATTTTATATAATTTAAATAAATATAGACACGTATCTCTATCATGACCTAGATGGAAATCCTCAGACCTTACGAGATATGCACATCCTGCATCCATTTTGCACGAGGGCCTGTAATGTCATTTTAGTACCCATTTTATTTTACATGACCTTGAAAAATATTGACAAATAATTATATCCATCATGATCCAGACTGAAATCAATTGGTGTTTTGAATTGGTGTGAAACGGGTTTTCAACGCTTACTAAAATCCTAACTTCCGTAGCAGAGCGCTGGTATTTTGCTAGTATATATATATATATATATATATATATATATATATATATATATATATATATATATATATATATATATATATATTAGGGCTGTTATCGATTAATTGACATTTAATCGTTAACTTTTGAAAAAGTATCGATTAATTAATCGATAATTTCGATTAAAGCAAAAAAATAGAAATTTATGACGTCATTAAACTGAACATTTCAAGGGAAGTAACAAAAACAGGTAATTGACTTTCTTTTTATTTTATTGAGTTATTTCACCTGTCTTAAAGACATTGAAAATTAAGAATATTTTTAACTAAATTTTATGACAATGACAATGTGTTGATACTCGATCGGATGTTTGTGCTGAACGTGGTACGTCAGCGATGTATTTGATCCTTTAAAAGAGGGTCGGTGGCCGAGTGGCAGCGCGCTCGACTGGCGTACCGATGGTCATGGGTTCGAAGCCATGTGAAGGCAAGGATTTGTTCCCGGGGCCTAGGGCGTCCCTGAGTCACCCAGCTCCGAATGGGTACCTAACACTAGTTAGGCGGCTGGGTAATGCGTGGAACCCACAAAACCGTGGCCTGTGAACGCTGCATCACTTGCCAACAGGTCATCTGTCATGGTCTGTGGACGCAATTATCTTCTGCAAAGAAGGAGCGTCTGTATAGATAATATAAATATATAATATAATATAAAAGAGAATTGTTCATGGAAGTGAACACAGTAAACTTTTTCCCCATCTTCGACTTTGCAATCAGCAATTTGCTTTAAAAAAAATGTTGCTCAACTTTTCAGTTATGTTTAAATTTAACTGCGCTGAAGCTGTCAGCCATTTTAAAAATCCCTTATACTTCGCGGCCGTCTCATCATCTCATGGGCGGGCAGAAAAACAAAAGTAGAAAATGACCCACTTCCAGTAATCCGATCGCGCTGAAATTTGGCACACGGACCCATCTCACCTAACAATGCATCGTATCAAAATTTCTGATCGATCGATCGTACCGTAATTAAATTAATGCATTTTTAGTTTATCCTTATATGAGGTATGTAATTCAAATTCACTGTTTGTTTTGTTGTTTTTTTTCCACGTGAAAGTTTGAGTAGACGCGTTGAGGCAGCCCATCGAAGCACCGCGGCGCTTTTGTTTACATTTTACGTGTCACGCTGAGCTCGGTCAAGCGAATCGGTGACCAGACTTTTCCCCTCTCACCCTCCAGGGTTATGAAGCAAACTTGAGTTAAGACAGATTCAGTCTGTAAATGTTTGAAAATAATCAATACTGTTAGTTATGTCTCATATATAAGGGATTTATAGTCAAAAACTTTGTTTTTACGGTTTTGTTTTATTACGGGTTTGTTTTATTAAATCCCTTATATTAACTTCGCGACCGTCTCTGTCGTCATCTCATCATCTCATCATCTCATGGGCTGGGCGGGCGGAAAAACAAAAGTCGAAAATGACCCACATCCCGTGATCGGATCGAGCTGAAATTTGGCACACGGACCCGTCTAACCTAACAATGCATTGTATCAAAATTTCAGATCGATCGAACGTACCGTAATTAAATTAATGCATTTTTAGTTTATCCTTTTATGAGGTATGTAATTCAAAATCACGGTTTGTTATTGTTTTTTTCCCACGTGAAAGTTTGAGTTGACGCGTTGAGGCAGCCCATCGAAGCACCGCGGCGCTTTTGTTTACATTTTACGTGTCACGCTGAGCTTGGTCACGCGAATCGGTGACCAGACTTTTCCCCTCTCACCCTCCCCCAGGGTTATGAAGCAAACTTGAGTTAAGACAGATTCAGTCTGTAAATGTTTGAAAATAATCAATACTGTTAGTTATGTCTCATATATAAGGGATTTATAGTCAAAAACTTTGTTTTTACGGTTTTGTTTTATTACGGGTTTGTTTTATTAAATCCCTTATATTAACTTCGCGACCGTCTCTGTCGTCATCTCATCATCTCATGGGCGGGCGGGCGGAAAAACAAAAGTCGAAAATGACCAACTTCCCGTGATCCGATGGAGCTGAAATTTGGCACACGCACCCGTCTAACCTAACAATGCATCGTATCAAAATTTCAGATCGATCGAAACGTACCGTAATTAAATTAATGCATTTTTAGTTTATCCTTATATGAGGTATGAAATTCAAATTCACGGTTTGTTATTGTTTTTTTCCCACGTGAAAGTTTGAGTTGACGCATTGAGGCGACCCGTCGAAGCGACGGGGTGCTTTTTTTACATTTTACGTGTCACGCTGAGCTCGGTCAAGCGAATCGGTGACCAGACTTTTCCCCTCCCACCCTCCCCTCCCCCCTAGGGTCATGAAGCAAACTTGAGTTAAGACAGATTCAGTCTGTAAATAAATTAATGCATTTTTAGTTTATCCTTATATAATGTATGTAATTCTAATTCACGGTTTGTTATTGTTTTTTTTTCCCACGTGAGAGTTTGAGTTGACGCTTTGACGTCGACCCATCGAAGTACCGGCGTGCTTTTGTTTACATTTTACGTGTCATGCTGATCTCGCCCCCCCCCCTTTACGGTTAGGAAGTAAAGTTCAGCTAAGACAGATTCAGTCTGTAAATGCTTGTCGCGTTTGAAAATAATCAATACTGTTAGTTATGTCTCATATATAAGAGATTTATAGTCAAAAACTTTGTTTTTACGGGTTTGTTTTATAAATCCCTTATATTAACTTCGCGGCCGTCTCTGTCGTCATCTCATCATCTCATGGACGGGCGGGCGGAAAAACAAAAGTCGAAAATGACCAACTTCCAGTGATGCGATGGAGCTGAAATTTGGCACACGCACCCGTCGAACTTAACAATGCATCGTATCAAAATTTCAGATCGATCAAACATACCGTAATTAAATTAATGCATTTTTAGTTTATCCTTATATGAGGTATGTAATTCAAATTCACGGTTTGTTATTGTTTTTTTCCCACGTGAAAGTTTGCGTTGACGCATTGAGGCGACCCGTCGAAGCGACGCGGTGCTTTTGTTTACAATTTACGTGTCACGCTGAGCTCGGTCAAGCGAATCGGTGACCAGACTTTTCCCCTCTCCCCCTCCCACCCACCCCTCCCCCCCTAGGGTCATGAAGCAAACTTGAGTTAAGACAGATTCAGTCTGTAAATGCTTGTCGCGTTTGAAAATAATCAATACTGTTAGTTATGTCTCATATATAAGGGATTTATAGTCAAAAACTTTGTTTTTACGGGTTTGTTTTATAAATCCCTTATATTAACTTCGCGGCCGACTCTGTCGTCATCTCATCATCTCATGGGCGGGCGGGCGGAAAAACAAAAGTCGAAAATGACCATTTTCCAGTGATCCGATGGAGCTGAAATTTGGCACACGCACCCGTCTAACCTAACAATGCATCGTATCAAAATTTCAGATCGATCAAACATACCGTAATTAAATTAATGCATTTTTAGTTTATCCTTATATGAGGTTTGTAATTCAAATTCACGGTTTGTTATTGTTTTTTTCCCACGTGAAAGTTTGAGTTGACGCATTGAGGCGACCCGTCGAAGCGACGGGGTGCTTTTGTTTACATTTTACGTGTCACGCTGAGCTCGGTCAAGCGAATCGGTGACCAGACTTTTCCCCTCTCCCCCTCACACCCACCCCTCCCCCCCCCTAGGGTCATGAAGCAAACTTGAGTTAAGACAGATTCAGTCTGTAAATAAATTATGGCATTTTTAGTTTATCCTTATATAACGTATGTAATTCTAATTCACGGTTTGTTATTTTTTTTTCCCACGTGAGAGTTTGAGTTGACGCTTTGACGTCGACCCATCGAAGTACCGGCGTGCTTTTGTTTACATTTTACGTGTCATGCTGATCTCGCCCCCCCCCCTTACGGTTAGGAAGTAAAGTTCAGCTAAGACAGATTCAGTCTGTAAATGCTTGTCGCGTTTGAAAATAATCAATACTGTTAGTTATGTCTCATATATAAGGGATTTATAGTCAAAAACTTTGTTTTTACGGGTTTGTTTTATAAATCCCTTATATTAACTTCGCGGCCGTCTCTGTCGTCATCTCATCATCTCATGGGCGGGCGGGCGGAAAAACAAAAGTCGAAAATGACCCAACTTCCCGTGATTCGATGGAGCTGAAATTTGGCACACGGACCCGTCTAACCTAACAATGCATTGTATCAAAAGTTTCAGATCGATCGAACGTACCGTAATTAAATTAATGCATTTTTAGTTTATCCTTATATGAGGTATGTAATTCAAAATTCACGGTTTGTTATTGTTTTTTTTCCCACGTGAAAGTTTGAGTTGACGCATTGAGGCGACCCGTCGAAGCGACGGGGTGCTTTTGTTTACATTTTACGTGTCACGCTGAGCTCGGTCAAGCGAATCGGTGACCAGACTTTTCCCCTCCCCCCTCACACCCACCCCTCCCCCCCCTAGGGTCATGAAGCAAACTTGAGTTAAGACAGATTCAGTCTGTAAATAAATTATGGCATTTTTAGTTTATCCTTATATAACGTATGTAATTCTAATTCACGGTTTGTTATTGTTTTTTTCCCACGTGAGAGTTTGAGTTGACGCTTTGACGTCGACCCATCGAAGTACCGGCGTGCTTTTGTTTACATTTTACGTGTCATACTGATCTTGCTCTTACGGTTAGGAAGTAAAGTTCAGCGAAGACAGATTCAGTCTGTAAATGCTTGTCGCGTTTGAAAATAATCAATACTGTTAGTTATGTCTCATATATAAGGGATTTATAGTCAAAAACTTTGTTTTTACGGGTTTGTTTTATAAATCCCTTATATTAACTTCGCGGCCGTCTCTGTCGTCATCTCATCATCTCATGGGCGGGCGGGCGGAAAAACAAAAGTCGAAAATGACCCATTTCCCGTGATCCGATCGAGCTGAAATTTGGCACACGCACCCGTCTAACCTAACAATGCATCGTATCAAAATTTCAGATCGATCAAACGTACCGTAATTAAATTAATGCATTTTTAGTTTATCCTTATATGAGGTATGTAATTCAAATTCACTGTTTGTTATTGTTTTTTTTCCACTTGAAAGTTTGAGTAGACGCGTTGAGGCGACCCATCGAAGCACCGCGGCGCTTTTGTTTACATTTTACGTGTCACGCTGAGCTCGGTCAAGCGAATCGGTGACCAGACTTTTCCCCTCTCACCCTCAGGGTTATGATGCAAACTTGAGTTAAGACAGATTCAGTCTGTAAATGTTTGAAAATAATCAATACTGATAGTTATGTCTCATATATAAGGGATTTATAGTCAAAAACTTTGTTTTTTACGTTTTTTAAATATTAAATCCCTTGTATTAACTTCGGTTTGTTATTGTTTTTTTTCCACGTGCGTTTGAGTTGACGCTTAGACGTCGACCGTCGTGCCAACACCCCCTCAAGTCCCATCCCCGGTTAAAAGACAGGGGACATCACTCGGTGTCAGTCTGTAAATATTTCTGGCGTTGGAAAATAATCAATACTTATAATTATGCGTTAATCTCCGCAGCCCTAATATATATATATATATATATATATATATATAATTCACCAGAACAAGAACGAGTAGTGTGTTAAAAAGCATGACGAATTACCCTTGCTGGGGTCGACCAATCACAGTTTATGGTTGGCAAGCGAAGGTGTTGGAGAGGGGGGCTGTCTCGAGACCAACAATGCTTCTTGCGTTCACTTGCGTTGCTCCTTTTCAGAATAACATGTGTTTCGTAGTGTAGTAGTCACCAGATTTGCGAAACACGTTGAAGGTCTCGGGTTCAAACCCCAGCGGATACATTATTTTTTAATTTAAAAATATCCTAGAAAATTCTGTAATTTCATTTTCTTTTAGGCCGACATAATTTATAGCAAATCTTACGGAGACAAAATTTTAAGTCTAATCCAATTGTTTTTTCTGAACGCTACAAGGATTGGTTCCCAACCAGTCTACAAGATTTCGTGAGCTAATGAAGTAATATCGGGGAAAGTGATTCAAGTCAGAATGGGATCCCATTATGCAACGGGATCATACTGGGATGTGATCGCATCGAAGTATAGAATTACATCGGGAAACGAGATTACATCTCGAAAGGGATCTCATTATGCAACAGGGTCACAATGGGGTATGTAATCCAAATTATGTGTGGAATCATACCTGGGAGAGGGATTAAATCACGAATATCATCCCATTATGCAATGGGATAAGACTGTGGTATGTTACCCCAACAAAGAATTGATTTATTTCGGGGGAAAATTGTTCGACAAAGAAAGTGATCCAAATATGCAATTGGATCGTACTTGGTGGGGTAAAAAATAGCGATCCATAATACAGGCCCGGGAAAGCCGGATACATTAGCTAGGACATAATAATTGTATTTTTTTAACATGAAAGGACAACTCCAGCCCCCATACACACACTACAACACTTTGTCAGAACACCCCCCCCCTTTACGTAGATGCTTTTCTCAAACATCACAATGACGTGACTTGATGAAAGTATGTCATAACATAGTGTGTCAGTATTGCAAGATTTTTCAAGATATATTTGATAATTTGAGGGGCTTTTTAAAACTTCTCTGCGTTATTGTTTTTCTCCTTTTTTTGGCTCTTTCTTGGGTTTTTTATTGGGGCAGGGCTGAGTAATATTTTTCTTGGAAAGGGGGCATCAAGCCCCCCAAAAAAATTGAAATCACTGGAATAGATCATACCACGTCTAAGATTAGCTTTTTAATTTAAAAAAAAATGACACTTTGGATTTTCCCTTACTTACATGTTCTTTTGGCAATCCTCCAGTGTGTTTGCTGACTTCAACTGTGTATAGCGTTAGTCGCCATTTTGAATGTTACTTACTCCCAGAAAATACAAAATGAAGAGGCTAATAGTGTTA
Source organism: Ampullaceana balthica (assembly GCA_944989445.1). Lineage (NCBI taxonomy): Eukaryota > Metazoa > Mollusca > Gastropoda > Lymnaeidae > Ampullaceana > Ampullaceana balthica. Next base: position 51,622 of record CALYLW010002002.1, read on the forward strand.
ACATTGGAATCACAACATTTTTATACTTCCATATGTGGTTGTAGAACTCTAAAAAATGAACTAAGTCATAATATTAATACTAGCCGTAGGCGACCTTATTCGTATAGGCCTCGTCGGAGCAGCTTTCACAATATTCAGAGACATGGATTTGGATTTCATACTCGGACAGGACATAATCATGTTTGTAAATATAGGTATACGTGTAAAGGGGTTTGGCTAAAGCAACTAAAGCAAAGAATTTTATTAGGATACCATGGATTTGGATTTGATTCTTACGCTGTTACCGTCCCAATTAGACGTGTAGAAACTGAAAACCTGTCTGCGTTTGTTGATTATGAAGATATGCTACCAGATGATGAAGATATGCTACCAGATGATGAAGATATGTTACCAGATGATGAAGATATGCTACCAGATGATGAAGATATGCTACCAGATGATGAAGATATGCTACCAGATGATGAAGATATGCTACCAGATGATGAAGATGAACGAATTATTCCTTACGCGTTTGTTGATTATGAAGATATGCTACCAGATAATGAAGATGAACGAATTATTCCTTACAAAGATATGTTACCATTCTACGAGGATGAATAAATTATTTTGAAAATAATTTATTATTGATTATTGCATTTGAAAAAAATTTATAATTAAGACCACTGGACATTTATTATTTTAAATTTATATTTTATAATTTATCATTAAAAAGTCAAAGATTTCAAGTATGTGATTCTGGCTCCAGAGTCTAAAAAGAAATGCGTTATGTCATGTTTGTTAGTCCGTCAATACGACGAGGACCACTCTAGTCATCCGAGGGTTGTCTGTGCGTGCGCAGATGACTGATTAGGCCGATTCTTGCACGGAAGTTTCGGGAACAGAAGGGACAAGAGACGATCTCGACATCTCCCGGAGGATTGACAGCATGGGCCTTTCGGGCTTGCCTCTTCTTTTCTGTGGCGGTGATCCGGTTTGCCTCGCATGACCTGGCACCTTCGTGGATGGAAGAGCGCCAGGTGGATCGGTCCATTGCAGCTCGTTCCCACGTGTCTGGATTGATGGCAAACGCTTTCATTGAGGCTTTCAGTGTGTCTTTGAAGCGTTTCTTTTGTCCACCGTGGGACCGCTGGCCATATTGGAGCTCACCATAGAAGATTCTCTTTGGCAGCCTCTCGTCTGGCATTCGGACACCGTGCCCTGCCCTGCGAAGCTGGGTCTGCATCAGGAGGGTGAAGATGCTGGGGAGACCTGCCCTGGTCAGTACCACTGTGTCGGGAATTTTGCTCTGCCACTTTATGCCGAGAATCTTCCTGAGGCTTGTTATATGAAAGTGGTTAAGCTTTCTTGCATGGCGCTGATAACCAGTCCAAGTTTCACAAGCATATAGCAGTGTGGGGAGCACCACTGCCCTGTACACTTTCAGCTTGGTCTGGATGGTAATGCCTCTTCTGTTCCAGACATTTAGGGTACAACCTGCCGAAAGTGGAGCTGGCTCTGGCAATTCTGACGCTCACTTCCTCATCGATGGTGACATTTTGAGATAGTGTGCTGCCTTGGTATGTGAACCGGTGCACTATGTTGAGTCTCTGCCCGTTGACAATGATGTTGGGCTCTACGTAGGGCCTTCCAGGCGCGGGCTGATGGAGGACCTCAGTCTTCTTAGTGTTGATTGTCAGACCAAAGTTTGTGCAGGCGCTGGAGAACATGTCGGCTTCTGAGACAGCGTTGAGGGCACAGTCATCAGCGAACAGCAGGTCCTGATGATGTCGGTCATAACCTTGGTTTTTGCCTGGAGCCTCCGAAGGTTGACAGTTTGCCATCTGTGTAGTACTTCAGGTTGACACCAACATCCTCGTCTCTGAAGGCCTCTGTCAGCATGGCGGAAAAAATGAGGTTAAACAGTGTTGGTGCCAGGACGCAGCCCTGCTTGACCCCGCTTGTGACTGGGAAAGGATCAGAAAACTCCCCGCTGTCCTGGACTCTGGCCTGCATGCCCTCATGGAATTGTTGCACCAAGACTATGAATTTCCTTGGTCAACCGTAGTTGGCCATGATCTTCCACAGACCCTCTCTGCCAACAGTGTCAAAAGCCTTGGTCAGGTCAACATAGGTGGAGAACAGGTTGAAGTTCTGCTCCTGACATTTCTCTTGCAGCTGCCTGGCAGCGAACACCATGTCGATGGTCCCTCGCTCTTTTCGGAATCCACGCTGACTTTCCGGCAGGAGTCCTTGGTCAAGGTGGACTGTGAGGCGGTTGAGCAGGATTCTGACAAGGATCTTTTCTGCGATAGAAAGCAGGGATATGCCTCTGTGGTTGTCACAAGCCTGTCTACTTCCTTTTCCCTTATATAGATGTATGATGGTGGCATCTTTGAAGTCCTGCGGGATCGTCTCTTGCTTCCATATTAAGAGAAACAGCTGGTGGAGCCTTTCAGTCAGGGCTGTTCCCCCCTCCTTGTAGACCTCAGCTGGTATGGCGTCAGAACCAGGTGCTTTGCCACTGGAGAGAAGATAGATTGCTTTCGGGGTCTCGAGCAAGGTTGGGGGGGTCATCCAGTGCTTTGTTTGTGGGCACTTGGGGTAGACGATTGATGGCTTTGTCGTTGATTGTCGAATGGGCGATTTAGGACGTCATCAAAATGTTCGACCCATCTCTCCAAGATCTTCTCTTTGTCTGTGATGAGAGTGTTACCGTCTGCGCTGAGGAGGGGGTTTGCTCCTGTGGGAGTGGGGCCATATACTTCTTTCAAGGCGTCGTAGAAGTTTTTATAGTCACGCCTGTCTGCATAGCCTTGGATCTCATCAGCTTTGTTGCCGAGCCAATCGTCCTGCATCTGACGGAGCTTCTGCTGAGCAGTCTTGCATATATTGTTGAGTGCATCTCTCCTTGCCGTGGACTTGGGGTTATTGAGGTAAATTTGGTGAAGGTGGTGTTTCTCATCCAATAACTGCTTGATGTCTTCGGAGTTCTCATCGAACCAATCCTTATGTTTCCTGGTCTGGGGCCCCAGGGTCTGTGTAGCTGTGGTGTAAATCATCTCTCTGAGTGATGCCCAGTCTGCCTCCACGCACTGGTTTCCCGGAGAGGTGGATTTCAAGCACTTTTCCAGAGCATCTACAAAGGACTGTTTGCAGCTGTCGGTATTCAGTTTGGCAACATTAAGCCGTTTCGGGGCCTTCTTCCCTTGCGGGCGTCGTTTAGGCTGAATGCGGATGTTGAGCTTGGTGATAATGAGGCGGTGGTCCGTCCAGCATTAAGCGCCGCACATGGACTTGGTCACTCGTACATCCTGACTGTCCCTCTTCCTCACGATGACGTAGTCAATAAGATGCCAGTGCTTCGATCAGGGATGCATCCATGACGTCCGGTTACGAGTGGGGAGATGGAAGATCGTGTTGGTGATCAGCAGTTCAAGTTCAGCGCAGGTCTGGAGTAAAAGAAGACCGTTGCTGTTGCATTGACCCACTCCATGGTGTCCAAGGACTCCTTCCCAGGCAACGTTGTCCTTGCCAACTGTTGCGTTGAAAGTCACCTAGCAAGATGAGTTTGTCCACCTTTGGAACGTCGGCAATGACAGTGTGAAGTTCTTCGTAAAACTTTGCCTTTATGTCATCTGGATTAGTAATGGTTGGAGCGTAGGCACTGATGATGGTGAGTTGCTTCTTTCCAGCCAGTGGGAGTTTCATGGTCACGAGCCTGTCGTTCACTCCCTTGGGAAGTCAAGCCAGCTTTCCGACAAGAGTTGTCTTAACTGCAAAGCCAACGTCAGCCTCACGTCGCTCATCGCTATGTCTGCCACTCCAGTAGAATGTGTAACCAGATCCTCTTTCACAGAGCTCTCCTTCTCCCGCGAGCCTGGTCTCGCTCAGGGCTGCGACGTCGATGCCATATCTAGCGAGTTCTTTACCAATCAGGGCTGTTCTCCACTGAGGTCTGTCTGCATCGTCTATGTCCAGGAGTGTGCGCACATTCCATGCACCCAATATGAGTGGAAATATTCTCGTTTTCTTCTTTTTGTATCGACCGCTGGTATGGGATGGATGACAAAAGTGACTTGCGCGGTGACTTGGATTTAAGTGAGAAGGAGTTGCGCAGTTCGTCTATCTCACTCTCTCGCCCAAGGCCATCTTATCCAGCGGCAGGACTAAGTCGAGACGGCTGGTGATGGAGACGGGTGCAGTGGACGAATGGCCATGATGTCCTGTGTGTCTTGTAATGCCCTTAGCGTTCCACAACGCTTTGCTGAGATTCGCCTTTTTGACCGTTGACCAACTAGTGGTTAATCCGCTCTGTCCACCGAATCCAGTCTTCATGTGCATAGAAAGACATATCTAGATCACCGAGGGTTTACATTAAAGAAATACCTTTATATGGTTAATTATAAGAAATTTGAGACTATCTGGTTGCAAATAAAATATATGCTTCACAATGACATCATTGATTCAAGCTCTAGTAACTAAAGGTTTTATGCCTATTAATCCAAAAGCCCGATAAAACCTATTGATTTTGCACAGGTTTCAGAAATGTGAAGTTCATAACTTAATCTGATCTTGTCCTACTTTGAATTGGGCATGCAGAGGTATGTTCCAAAAATATGCATACTATCTGGCAACTCTATCCGAAAAGACAAAGGAAATTTCTGCCTTTTTAGATATCATAAAAGTTCATTTTTGTTGTAACAATTTACTCTAAATTCTAAAGACTGATAATTTACTAAAATAAACTAATATAAAACTGATTTTGTAAAGGAGAGTAATTAACAAATATAGGCCTAAGGCGACTTTCATAACAGTATAGAAATAGTAAAAAAATCTTCACATGACCTTTATCTCACTTTGACCGTTCGCCCCATGTCATTTGATAAACTGGCTGACAAAGTTCTGAAATAAAGAAAATATTGGGGATTGGCCTGTCAATGTGAGATATTTGTCATTTTTCCAATTTTGAAGATTTTGGGCATAATATATACAGTATATATATATATATTTATATATATATATATATATATATATTATATTTATATATATGCTTTTGCAAAGAAATTTAGAGCTTTGAAAAAGGCTTTGTCTTAATGGCACATGTAGTTTTAAAATATCAGTCTCAAGACCATAAGAATAGGTTTGACAATATTTTATGATGCATTGAATCTCCAGTTTTGTGTATAATAATTGTATGTAATGGGTCTGAAAAATGCACCACAGTTGTAAATTTTATTTATATGTATATATATATTTTTTTCTTTTGAAATGAATAAAGTAAAAATATTAAAATTATTTTCTTTTGTTTTAATTTTGTTTGTCTGAATGCATTCTATATGATAAAAATCTAATTTTATTTGTTGATTTTTATAATCTGTTGAACATATAACTGCTATCAGGTTGACACTGAGCATTCACAACTGTTTATATTTAAATCTCTTGTAATCATAATTTATATATGAAATATGGAAATATTCAAGCTTTATATTCCTATCTTCTTTTTAAAAATTCTTTTTTAATATATTTTGTTATATACAATTAATTCAGTCTATAACAGTGGCGTAGCAAGGGCGTGGTCCGCCCCGGGCGGCACACATTCAGAGGGCGGCATTTGTGGGCATTTGAAAAGTAAAGCCATTTTCGTCAACCGCCCTTTTTCTTTTGAAGACTGTCTAAGCCGAAGTGGATGCGGGGATAAGCTCCCTCATCCCAAGAAATGCTCAAATGGCCTGCCACTCTAATCGCCTCTGGCAGCCAAATACAGCTCCTGGCCTTCACGTGTGGCTTTCCAAACAAGTCCGCGAAGCCTGTTCCCAACTAACAAGAGAAGGGGTGAAAGGTGGAATACTGGCACCTCAAAACCAGTTGCTTCGGGCAGATGAGGCTCGTCAGCCTTAGATGGCCGCTCATCTAGGAGAAGGAAAACTCTTGACTCCAAACCTCCGCTGCCTTGCGGCCATACTCATTCATGAGAAAGGCTAGTGGAGTAAACCTCGATCACAAATCAGGAGCCGGAATCCCGAAGGCAGTCTGGCGTTGCTTACAACGTCTCTCTGGCAATTCCTGCGACGTAGTTGATACCAAGATGTACTGGCTCTGCCACTCCCTTGGACCGCTCAGCTGCGTGGAGAGAGGGAGTCTGCTGCACGGGCAACAGCTGATTCTCCACACCACCTGCCCAGGCCTGTGCTCTGGAGAGGACACTCCAGCTTCGCCTCAAAGCGTCGACACAACACGGGAAGTAGTAGTGACCGGTTCCAACTCTGCCACACTCACCCATGCTGTAGAAGAAAGACGAATTGCCCACCAAAAATACAAGCACTCCCCAAACCCACAGACACTGCAGGCGTACAGATTAGCCAGGAGCAATGTTCAGAGATTAGCTAGGCAATGCGCAAATGACTACTGGCTCCAACTCTGTCAGAGCATCCAGCTAGCGGCCGACACCGGTAATATAAGGGGGATGTATGATAGCATTAAAAAACCCATGGGGCCTTCTAAGAAAGTCATAGCCCCACTGAAGTCCTCAACCGGAGAAACAATCCGCGACAAACTTAACAGATGGACAGATGGGTGGAGCACTATTCAGAACTTTACTCCCATCAAAATCACGTAACCCAAGATGCCATCGATGCCATCCAAAGCCTCCCCCTCATGGCAGAACTGGACGACATACCCACCCTGGCAGAACTAAAAGAAGCTATTGAGCGATTCCCTATAGTCAAGGCCCCCGGTCAGGACGGAATCCCACCAGAGATCATCAAGTGCGGCAGTAGTGTATTGCTGGAACTCCTTCATGGCCTCCTCTGCCAGTGCTGAGAAGATGGAGCAGTCCCAGAGGATATGAGAAATGCCAACATAATCACCCTGTATAAAAATAAAGGAGACAGAGGCGACTGTAACAACTACAGAGGCATTTCTCTCTTTAGCATCGTGGGTAAGGTCTTTGCACGCGTTGTTTTGAAGAAACTGCAAAGACTTGCTGAGAGAGTATATCCTGAATCACAGTGTGGCATCCGGGCAGAAAGTTCTACAATCGACATGATCTTTTCTCTTAGACCACTTCAAGAAAAGTGCCGAAAGCAACACATTCCCCTCTATCTGGCTTTCATCGACTTAACAAGGGCTTTTGACCTGGTCAGCAGAGATGTCTGTTTACAGTCTAGGCAAAAATTGGCTGCCCACCAAAACTGCTTAACATTATACAGTCATTCAATGATTGTATGAAAGGCACGGTGCAGTATGACGAATCAACTTCCCCTCCATTCGATATCCCCAATGGAGTCAAACAGGGCTGTGTCCTCGCCCCGACACTCTTTGGCATCTTTTTTGCCTTTCTGTTGAGACATGCCCTTGGAACCTCAACCGAGGGGATCTATTTACATACCCGTTCTGATGGCAAACTTTCAATCTGGCCAGGCTGAAGTAAAAGAGGACGATAAGAGAAACAGTCATTAGGGACATGCTCTTTGCAGATGATGCTGCCATAGCTACTCACAATGAAGCAGATCTGCAAAGCCTAATGGACAGCTTTGCCAAGGCTGCCAGTGACTTCGGCCTAACCATCAGCCTCAAAAAGACTAACGTGATGGCCCAGGATGCTGATACACCCAACATCACCATCAATGGTTGCCAACTTCAGGCCGTGGATCACTTTACATACCTTGGCTCCAATGTCACCAAAAGCCTGTCCTTGGATTCCGACCTAGACATAAGGATCGGCAAGGCCTCCACAACTCTGGCCAGGCTCTCAAAAAGAGTCTGGAACAACAAAAATCTGACCATCAGAACCAAAATTGCTGTGTACCGTGCATGTGTGCTAAGCACCCTCGTTTATGCCAGTGAATCCTGGACCCTATACTCTAGACAAGAAAGGAGATTGAGTGCTTTTCACATGCGCTGTCTCCGGCGCATCCTGGGAATCGCCTGGCAGGACCATGTCACCAACAATGAGGTGCTACAAAAGGCAAAAATACAAAGTATGACAACTCTCTACGCCAGCGTCAGCTCATATGGTTGGGACATGTGCGCAGAATGGAGGATGGCAGAATCCCAAAGGACATCCTCTACTCTGAGCTAGCCAAAGGAAAGAGGACTACAGGCCGGCCTCGCCTTCGTTACAAAGATGTCTGCAAGAGAGACCTCAAAGCTATTGGCATCGACATTAATAGCTGGGAGGAACTCGATGGGGACAGGTACAGATGGAGATAGGCATTGACTGCCGGGCTAGAAGCAGGAGAAAGAGACATGCGGCAGGTCGCAGACGCGGACCGCCAAAAGAGGAAAAGGAGAGCAAATCAGCCAACCACAGGTGCTGACTTTCAGTGTCAGAAGTGCAGCAAAGGCTGCCATTCACGAGTGGGCTTGTACAGCCACAGCAGAAGCTGCAGGGCCATGCGCGAGGATCCCACAGAAGCACAGAAACTTCCGTCGTCTTACGAGACTTAAGGAAGCCAACCAACCATATTCCTATCTTCTTTTTAAAAATTCTTGTTTAATATAGTTTGTTATTTTGTCATATACAATTAAATCAGTCTATAACAGGGGCGTAGCTAGGGGGCGGAGGGGGCGGCATTTGTGGGCATTTGAAAAGTAAGGCCATTTCCGACAACCGCCCTTTTTCTTTTGAAAGGGGAAAACCAAGGTGAAACTAAAATATTCTTAATTTCGAGTCTTAATTAACGGATTCGCGCAACATTTTTTTGATTACATAGTGGTTGTTAAAACTAACGCAAAACCGTTAAAATTTTTAAAATCGCTCAAAAAAGGTATAGATTTGTTAAGAAAATTAAGCGGTATACGTGACATATGGCGCTTTTATAAGAAAACTGCATGAACTAAAAACAACAACAACAACACATCACCCCTGGACCAAATAATATGTGCTATTAATATCGCCACGACAGTTTTTGAGTGGAATTTTAACATGCGCAGAATGCAGCGCTAACAAGTACCAACATGGCATGGTGTTTCAAATATTGTGTTTAACTTGCAAGTAGTAATTTATATTACTGTTTCAGTTTTCAGAAAATTATTGTGAGGTAACTTACTAAAAATTAAATTTATTTTGTTTTTATTGCATTAAAGTATTAATACACATAATTCCCGTCTTCTGTATGGTTGTAATGTAACGCTTTTTCTAATTTTAGAAAGCAGCGCACCAAATTACTGCACCAAAAATAACACTTTTCGAAAGTTCCGCATAAAATTGTTCAATATGATAATAAATGAATCAAATGAAAATAAATAAAATAAATGAAAGTTCTGTATTACGTTATTTTTAAATCTAATGTGTATTTATTTTGAAAACTTCCGTCATTTTTGACGGGTGATACGCTAGTCACACATAATTTTTGTTCTTCATTAAAATACGGTTATTCATTAAAAATTGTACTCCTATCCAATTAAAGTAATGTTTAAATAATTTGAATTCGTCTATTTTATGGAAAATTATTAAGATTTTTGGCAAGAACATGAAAATATTCAGATTTCTACATTAATAAACACCACAACAGCATAAATAATTTCGAAAAAGACATACTTTAAAATTTCAAGTGTCTTGGAAAAATTGACATCTGAAGAAGTAACTAGTAAAACGAGATCAGATGATAGATTTTTACTCAGTTCAATGCAATCCTTTTCTTTTCTATGTTATCTCAATTTACGGGAACCCGTCTCTTTTCTAAAAATAAATTAATGCAAACTCATTTCATGGAACAAAAACATTTGCTAATACAGAACGCTGTTATAGATAGTTGGAGATATCAACTGAACGCCGAGTTAGAAGTGAAAAAAAATATTACTGGGGGAAATTCAGAACACGTGGTTATATCTTTAGAGGAAGAAGTACAACGAGAAATGTTTTTATCCATGGATGGAATTATAAAAGAAAGTAAAAGAACGCGTTGATGAGTTTCATGTCCTTGAAAGAAAATATTCGTGTATAATACCATGTAACCTACTAAATGAAGAATTTAAACATCAAATAAATTTCTTTATTGACATTGATAAAGAACAGTTCAATATTGAAAGAAAAAGGATCCGGGTTTTTATGGCTGTTCACAGGGCCGGTCTTAGCAATTGCGGGGCTCTATGTGGCTTTAGTATGCGAATAGGATTGCGCGGGGCCAGGTTTGGGAAGGGATAAGGTATTAATAAGGATAATAAGTGAAAATTAAGATAGGTGGGGCCTATGAAAGCGTGGGACCCACTGCGGCCGCATAGGTTGCAATGGCCTATAAGACCAGACCTGGCTGTACCTACAAGAAGAGGCATAATGTTAGAAAAACGGGGGGAAAGGCCCCCTCGATCTATTAAAATATATTCAACAGTATAGATTGGAAAATTTTGTACGGAACATTATAATTTTGCTAAGAATTTGTTCAACAATTGCTATCAGTGTATCTAGTTGTGAAAGGACCTTCTTCAAACTGAAGTTGATAAAAAAAATTATCTTCGTTCCACAATGAGTGATTTAAGAATACACAATCTTGCAATTTTCTTGTCCATAGAACAAGATTTTACTAATAATTTAAATTTTGATAGCATAGTACAAGATTTTTCTACCATGAAAGTTACGTAAGTGAATGTATAAATATGTTTACATACTACTGTATACAATTTATTTGTTTATATGACGTTAAGCTATTTTAGCTGATTTTTCACCCCTCCCCCTTCGTCACAGGTTGTCACAAAAACTTAGACCCCTTCATCAATATGAAGTCAAAAAGGTCCCCCCCCCATAAAAGCAATATTTTCTATTTGAAAATGAGCATTTTTCAAATTAATTTTTTGTCATTTAAATATGTTTTTAATGTAAGGCTGCACTCAAATATCGTAACACGTGTGAAGCCATGTAAAACGTAATTAAATAAAGTCTCGGTAATCATATATTTAAGTGTAATTTTTATTTAAAATTGCGCGTTTTTGATGTGACGTCAAATGTGTTACTCCCCTCCTCCCCCAAGGTGCGTGACGTCATTTATGGATGGCCCCTAAATGGGCGGCAAATTGCAGATCGCACGGTGCGGCAAAAGTTCTAGCTACGCCACTGGTTTATAAAGGTCCTTTTGACCGTTGAGTGTCAAGGCTGCATATTAATATAATTTGTTGAACTCTACTGCGGATTAAAGTGGGGCTGACTGGGCTAAAGCCAGGGGCCCCCATTGATTTGAGGCCCCCCCCAAACTTATTATTTTGCATAATAAAGGTGGGCAAATGTTTGCATGAAGCTCTGAAAATATCATAAATAAATTAATAAAATCTCATCTACTTATCAAGAGAAAATATCGAAGAGAGTGAAATACCAGAATCGTCATCGTTTGTAATAATATCTAAAAAATATTATGCAGGAAACAAGGAAACTTAGCTAAGGAAAAAAAATCGATTTCTTATAATTTGGAAAACTTGCGAATACGAAACTTTGAAATAATATAGTATAATTTAATAATCGAATTTTTAATCAACTACCAAGTACACTGTACACGAGTTACGACGCTTCGAACTACAGACAGACAGCAGTAAGGGGTCATCCATAAGGTACGTCACGCTGTTTTTGACCATTTTTACCCCCCCCCCTGTCACAAATCTCGGCGCCCCCCCCCCAAAGTACGTCACATTTTCGATCAAATTTATTTTGTTTATTAACAAAATAATTAAAATTTAATATTAAACACCATGACGTCACACATGGCCGGAACCCCTCCCCCTGTTTCAAACTGTCAAACTTTCTTACACCGCCTCCCCCCTCCCTCTGGAGCGTGACGTACTTTATGGACGTAAATATTCAAAAAATATATGTAATTTAATACTTGTAAGTTCAGTAAACTCGTGGGAGATGCTGATCTTCTATCGAGCGCCTCCCCAGCCGGCGGATAGGGGAAAGCCCACCAGATATGGAGGTACCGGGGAAATAAAATACCCGGGGTGGACCAAAATCAGCCCTACTGCCTTGTAGGAAGTGGAGGGATCCACAAAGTCTAGGGACCTAACCCGAACAAAGGCAGCTACCCATTGAGCTGTGAGGGGCAACCCCCCAAGTGGTTGTGATCAAAGGCCAACAACCCTGCCATGTAAAAAATCATAGTTTCAAAAACATCGAAAAGAGTAACAAAAGACATTTCAGTCCTGGGAGAGGATGGATTCCTTGAGGAGGAAAATATGATAGCCATAACCTGGAAGCTATTAGGCCGAAAAACATCATTTCTACCAGGACTACCACCGTCATTGGAGCTTGGAATGTCCGCACCATGTACGAGGCTGGTAAAGCTGCACAAATAGCCGCTGAGATGAGAAACTATAAGCTCACCCTTCTCGGTGTTATTTTCGGGACACGAAGAAGACGATGCTCCACATACCCTGGGTGTTGCTATGATGCTATCAAGGACAGCACAAGGAGCACTCATTGGATGGGAGGCCCATAGACCTAGAATTCTTTTAGCAACCTTTCGAACAAAGAAACGTAGCATCAACCTAGATGTTAAACAATGCTACGCACCAACTAATGAAAGTGATGAAGGAGACAAAGAAGAATTCTATAATAGAGTAATGACCATAGTCCAGGGTCGCCCACGGAAGAACATCGTCATCCTCATGGGAGACTTTAATGCCAAGATTGGCAATAGCAACACAGGGTACGAAGAGGTTATGGGACAGCAAGGGATAGGCGAGATGAACGCCAATGGTGAGAGGTTATCGGACCTATGTGCCGCAGCAGACCTGGTCATAGGGGGGAGTATTTTCCAGCACAAGAGGATTCACAAAGCTACATGGGTCTCACCGGACATGAGAACAATGAACCAAATAGACCATGTATGCATTTGTAAAAAATTCAGGCGATCTCTCCAAGACGTACGTGTTAAGAGGGGAGCTGATTTGGCCTCAGATCACTATCTTCTTGTGGCCAGGATGAAATTAAAACTAAAGAGACAGTATACCGATCAAACAGCATGCAGCACTCGGTATTCCCTGTCCCTGTCAATTATCTGTAATCTGAAACCCCAAATCCCGGCTCGGGCGGTGTCTTGTCCTGTGTGTGGTATGGGGAGGGGGGTGTCAGGGGTATGAGAATCACTGGGAGTGAATGCTTGATGGCTCGTGACTACTTTTCACGAAGATAATGTTTTGAGTGAGCCCTGGTCACACGGGATATGTCAGGGACATGACCAGAGGACACGCCAGGGTCAGTTGAGACCAGTTTGGGGGGGGGGTTATAAGAGTAGTCGAGACGAGGGGAGGGAGTTGCAGAGAGTTGGGTAGTTCGCACAGTGTTGTGCGGTCAGACCGGTCAGGGTAGACCGGGGAGCTGCAAGGTTGCAGTAACACAGAGTTGAGTTTAACGTCGCCCAGAAGCGGTCGGGTCGGACCGAGGGGACTTAGAAACTTTGTGTATTTACGTAGATCTGAAGAGGACTTGAGCATGGGCCCAGGAGCGGTCGAGTCGGACCGAGGGCATGCTTGAGCATACAGCCAGTTATATACAGATGTATTTGATGTCAAGGCAAGACAGCCAGTTTGTACAGTTGTTTTCTAGCAGAATAAACATTGCATTGTTAAACAGACTTGTGTCATCTCTTGTGTGTTGTGTGTAGCGGAGAGCAAGGCACAATCCACTAAACATAGAGACTTAACATGGGGGCCCGAATTGTCTCTGGATTGCCTAGCACCGCCAAACACTACGAGAGATGGGACGGAACCACATCAGCACAGCGATATGTGCGCCTGTACTTTTCAGTACAGCGCCTCTGATACAGACTACTGTATCCATCGTAGGGCATACGTCTAACAACAGCACAACGACGATCAACCAGCGACGAACACGGGCAGACAGGGCAACGATCAACGTATCAGCGGATTTTCTGATAGACGATGCCTAGCAAGTCCCAGTACGGAACATTACCAGCCAGAAGACCAACTACAAGAGATACCACGAACCTATAGCAACGCAACAGCGGGGTTACAGACAGACGGTGTCACGGAGCAGAGACCCAGGAGTTTACGAGGGGACCAGAGCATTGAAGGAGAAAGTGCTATACAAACTGTAACGAACACTCATAACCAGGACAATAACACGATTCGTACCATGAGCAGACTACAGACAGGACAGGCTCAAAAGAGATAAACATTATGTGCACAGCATCACGGAGGATAAGAGACAGTGAAGTGCAAGTTTTGTGACTTTGTGAATTCTTCTTAAATATGGATAGTTAAGAGTACAATGTGATTTTCATTTATGTATGGATACTATGTATGAGTGTTATTCCTATACATAAGGCAAGTACAAATTTAAATTGTTGATTGTAGATTGATGAAATTGAAAACTATTGGTAACATAAGTTTGGTAGATTAGATATTAAGATAATAAGGGAAGCTAGATATAAGAGATAGATAAAATTATGGCGGACAAGGATAGATGGTGGGTTAATAAAATTGAGTAAGTACGGGCAAAGTGGCATAATGATGTTGAAAAATTACTGAGACAAAACGAAGAGAAACAAAGACAGCGACAGATAAAAAATGAGAACAAAGAGTTGATAGAGAAAGAGGAAATTGTTGACAAAGGTCGCCAAGTGGACATAGAAAAAATTAGTGACCCAGATAGTAAAGATGAGGTGAAGCCCTCAGAAGGAAAAAAAAGTACACAGGAATGTAATGCTACTAAGGAGCGAAAAACTGAGTTGACTACAAAGATGGTAGAAAAAAGCAAGCTCACAGAAAAATATGACAATGACATGTGCTCAGCGGGTCATAGCTTGGAGTCGGGGGACACAGAATACGGGTGCGACATCCAAACACATAGCACGGTAAACGTTGCACAGTTACGTAAGGACATTGACACATTACGGTCAAGACGGGCCGGTAATACGCAGACCATGACCGACAAAAGCTCACAGGACAGGCTTACAAAGAAAGATAACGGCTTCGCTGGTCCGTTAAGAGTAATGTTTTTGTTGATAGCTGGAGTCCTGGGGAGAACAGTAAGTCGTGGGGGCGAAAGTGGCGCGTGCGCAGATGTAGTCATAGACACAAGGGGTCAAGAAGGAAAATTCAAAGGTCAGGGTTATTATGACACTAGCTGCGGTATTGTTATACCCACGTGGGAAGTGCCGCGTAGGCATGACTTAGAACACATCAGCCTGTATAACGGAAACCAGGGTCGTTTGTTATTTAGGATTGGGGACAAACGTAATATCCCACCCTCAGATACAACGGCTATGATTTTTTTCAATGTTATGAAATTTTTGGCCTGTGTATTGATATATATGAATATGATATTTGTTATGATGATGATGTGGTTTTTGTGTTAACTATGATAAATGTTGAATTGTGGGGTTGAACTTGTGCGGTCTGGGTGACCTCATGCCATTTTTTACAATGTTTTGATGACATAACCTTGTTGCCAGTAGTATACTGGGTAATTTTTTCGGACGAGTTTCGAGGTTCATGGCCATTGGGTTAATGATGTAATAAATGTTCGCCCATGGAGACCTCATGCCAATTCTTATTTTTTGATGATATGTTCTGTTGAAGATAAGGTCATCAGTTTGATGATGAAGGGAATTTTGTTGATAGTTATTAGGAATATTGATGATTATGATATTGATTATGCATTGACTATTTATGATTATGAATATGCTTTCAGTTTTTTTGATGAGTATCATATTATGTTTATGATGATACGGATAAAAGGGGTCCCGCTGTGGGGACGTGAAATATACATAGGAGGACATGGACTGTCCGTACAGGGTCCCGCTGTGGGGACGTGAAATATACATAGGAGGACATGACTGTCCGTGAAGGATCCCGCTATGGGGACGTTAAAAATACATAGGAGAACGATGAATGTTCCGTATAGGTCCCATGATGTAGACATATCGAGTTGTAATTAAGTGTATACTTAATTGCAATGTTGGGTCTTATGATTATTTTTAAGGGCAGGTTGGTACAGATAGCATTCTCATGTATTCAACCTTGCATTTGTACATAATTAACATGTTTTTGTGTGGAGGTGTAATAGTCCAATTTCTAAGATATTTTAGAATGATTTGTAAATATTTGTAGCCATGATATATATTGATGAAAATGTGCCCACGATATGGGTGAGCTCGATGAATTATGAAGTGACTGTTGTTGGAGATGTTCATGATTTTCAAGATGTGTTGTGAGTGGTTGTGAAAGGACAGTGATTCCATACCCTGACTTTTGGTTTTTTGTTTTATTGATGTTGTAAATAGAAGATTCTACACGGTAGTAGAATCTAAGGGAAGAGGGGGGACATGTCAGGGGTATGAGAATCACTGGGAGTGAATGCTTGATGGCTCGTGACTACTTTTCACGAAGATAATGTTTTGAGTGAGCCCTGGTCACACGGGATATGTCAGGGACATGACCAGAGGACACGCCAGGGTCAGTTGAGACCAGTTTGGGGGGGTTTATAAGAGAGTAGTCGAGACGAGGGGCAGGGAGTTGCAGAGAGTTGGGTAGTTCGCACAGTGTTGTGCGGTCAGACCGGTCAGGGTAGACCGGGGAGCTGCAAGGTTGCAGTAACACAGAGTTGAGTTTAACGTCGCCCAGAAGCGGTCGGGTCGGACCGAGGGGACTTAGAAACTTTGTGTATTTACGTAGATCTGAAGAGGACTTGAGCATGGGCCCAGGAGCGGTCGAGTCGGACCGAGGGCATGCTTGAGCATACAGCCAGTTATATACAGATGTATTTGATGTCAAGGCAAGACAGCCAGTTTGTACAGTTGTTTATAGCAGAATAAACATTGCATTGTTAAACAGACTTGTGTCATCTCTTGTGTATGTTGTGTGTAGCGGAGAGCAAGGTACAATCCACCTAAACATAGAGACTTAACAGGGGGAGTCGGGGTCGTGCCATTTTTTACTGGTGGTGCAATCTGTCACACCCACCCTACGCCTTCTCCACAATATCGCAACAGCAGCTCAGAACGCGGCTTACAATGACAAACCAACACAAACGAACCCCGTGCACTTGACTACTGGGCAGTGTATGCAAAATGTAGTAAAAATATTTATTATACTATTATTTTCGATTAAGCTTTTTGATAATGAAGCCAGGCTTTTGGGGTTATGTAAAGATTCCACCACCAGGGCCCCTTGGCTGGCTGGGGCCCTAGGCCCAGGCCTTGTGGGCCTAGGCGGAAATACGGCCCTGATCATTGGCTTTAACTGTGAAATTGGATTAGGTCTAACGGCGTACGGTCTATGTCTAAGGTTAAATTTAAAGATTAAATGATTAAAGTTAAAGGGTAATCCTGCAGTTTTGGCACCTATATTATTTTGCAGCGAATTAATGATTAATATATATATTATATTTTTGCTATTAGAGTACTAATTTTTTATTTTTTTTAAATTTCTAAGGCATTTTTTGGCTCTAAACAATACATATTCATAGTCCGAACTCGATACGAACCATACAACTTTTAAAAAAATTTTTTTTTATCACCCTACGTGCCGGGTTGTCACAGTAAGATGCCAATAAAATGTTCTCAAGTACAAACAAACAAAATAAGAATCAAACGTCTAGTAACGAAATAAAAAAATTAAATATCAGGTAAAATCTTTATTGATCTTGTAAGAACAATAAAATATATATTGATCTTCTTAGAACAATAAAGTAGATGAATGGTTCCTGGATAATTTTTAAAAAACTTCTTCAGTAAGTAAATTAATTTTAGCATGGGTCAAAAATCTGGCTAGCAAGGTGCTAGATAAACAAAATTAATGTATTTACAAGAGCCAAAAAAAGCCTTAGAAATTTTAAAAACTAAAAAATTAGCGCTGTAATAGTTAAAATATAACAAATATTAATGCATTTAATAAATTTAAAATGAAAGTTCTCAGGAGAAAATAAAATTAGCAGCGAAATAATATGCGCGCCAAAACTGCAGGCTTATCCCGGCCCTTATTTGAAGTCTTAAAAATACAGTACATGTCTAGAATGTTTAGAATTATCATTAATTATGAAATATTGTTAAATAGGCCTAGGCCTAATTATTTTCTTCCCTGGTTTTGTGTTTTTTGTTTTTGTTTTAAATAACAAATTTATTAACAATTGAATTAATAACTTGATTTTTATTTTTAGATTTACAATGGAAAAACCAAACTTTCACAAGTTATTGTATGAAGGATATTTGAAGGCATTTCCCAACAAGCGCAAGTAAAACTCTAAAAGAGAAGTAACTGAAATTTGGAATAAATTGAAATAAATAAAGGTAAAAAAATGATTTTTAAAAACCACGTTTTTACAAGCGGACTAAAAAGAAGAAAATAATTTAAAACTTGTAAGTTCAAGTACTTTCTTTTAATATGACTAAAAACGTGGGGCGGGCGTTTATGAGGTTTAACATATGCGCTCACTCATTCTCTCACTTATAGATCTCTCTTTTGCCTTCTAAATTAGAAATCTTTAATTTTTATACAAACACCCGCCCCACGTTTTTAGTCATATTACATGAAGTACTTGAACTTACCAGTTTTAAATTATTTTCTTCTTTTTAGTCCGCTTGTAAAAACGTGGTTTTTAAAAATCATTTTTTTACCTTTATTTATTTTATTCTTTTTAGTCCACTAATAAAAACTTGGTTTTTAACAATATTTTTTTACCTCTATTTATTTTATCAAACACCTCACAAGCGCCCGCCCAACGTTTTAAAAACATTGTGATGTGGTTGTGGCGGAGTCGTTGTCTAGGGGTTGAGGTTCCCCCTTAGCCACAGATATTTACCACGTAGACGGGTAAAAGACTTAGCAACGCTGGGTTGTTTTCTTTCAACATAAGTTTAATGACATCCAGAAGCTTTGAACATATTTATGGTACAGTACAATTGGCAGTTTACAGTTGATGGTCATACCATCCAGAGTCCTCGGCCCAGCTTGACCGGATTGGACTACGTTCACAAACTCCACACTCTATCGTACGTCTTTCACCTGTCTGCTACTTGGCAACTTAACAATCTCACAGCGACACACAATGTGACCCATTTTATACCCCGTCTTGTCCGACTGGTTTTTGACTGGCCCCTGGGTCAATCACCATGTCTCCCTTTGACCGTGGTCCTGTCAATTCATTACAACTTGCACGTACCTTGAGTTCACCCGCCCCCCCGTTCCACGAGGACAAGTGTTCACAACCCCATTTATGCGTAGTCATCCCCACACCACAACATCTGACCGTAACACCCCCCTCCTCACGAGCGACCTTAGCAAGAATGTCGCGAGTTTATAAACATAAGGTCTTGAGGTTTTGGTGTGTCATGATCTACTAATAATATATCCCATTCTTACACACACAGGTATTTCATTAATATATAGTTATTTTAACAATATTCAACAATTGCAATGTGCACTATATACAGAATTTTCACCAGTAATATGCTAGCTTCCAAAAAAATATTAGTTCACAATAGCTGGTGTATATTCCCAAATACATAATAAGGAATCGTTTTATTTACATTGTGGAACTACCCGGTTTTCGTACCTGCGTACGAGTCTAGTCCTATACTACCTCGCTTTCGAGGGTAGCAAAGGTTATTATTACTCAAAATGATAACGATATATATACATCAATATACTAAAAAAAAATTTGTCACATTTGAAGTATTAATATTCTTCACATACAAAAAAAATCTTGGTATGGTTAAATGACTTAAATGATACCCATGTTTCACAAGCAAAGAATCTCATGGTTCAATGATTTAGATGATCCCCATGTTTTACAAGCGAAGAAAGTCATGGTTCAGTGACTTAATTGCTCAACATGTCTCACAAACATTGAATGTCATGCTTCAATGGTTTAATTGCTAATCATGTGTCACAACAATCACTATCCACCCAATTTTCTGTCCCTTTTCATTAATACTTGCATCTGTATCTTTATGGGACATGTTATGTATGTTTTCTGTCCCCATAGCGGGATCTCGTATGTATATTTATCGTCCCCCCTACTGGGACCAGTTATAACCACCAGTTAATGGGTTACAAATTATCATATTCATAATCATAACATAGTCATCGGCAAAATTTTCATGAATCAAAAATTTCATCATCATAACATATAATAAATACATATTATCAATGTTATACCAAATGCCCGAGGGCTCCAAACATGTTGTGCTTACATAATCAAAATGTGTCGTGCACCTAAGAATTGTCTTATCAATTCATATAATAGTAATACTGGGAAATGGTCGCTCAGACCCCCCAAGTAAATACAAAAATACAGTATCATAACTCCTCATAGTTATCAACAAATAGCAGCCTCATCATCCTAATCAAAACATTATCATCATAACAACATCTCTTATCATAAAATTTGGACTGAGGTCTCCAGTGCACAAAATTTCTTATATGATCAACACATTTGTCATGAACATACGAACCACTTTATTTCATTTCACAATGATACTGGTACAAGGTCACTCAGACCCCAACTTCAATCCCAACAATATTATCATTAGTCATCATAATTTTCAACAAATTATCATCATCATAGAAGACACAATACCAATTCCGTGTTAATTCAATGTATGCATCAAAAATCATAGTCATTGTTTTTGATGGTGGAACATTTCGTATATTTCCCATTCTAAACAAGAAACGACTCTTATTAGCATTACCAAGAGCGTACCCTAAAATTTGGGAAACTACAATCATTTGTCATTGTCCCAGGCTTAATTATTAGCTATTTTGATCATTCTTGTACTCAACCCTACAAAATCTGTCAGTATACTGGTAGTCTTAGTGGGATTAGTGGGACCGTGATTTTCTATCAGTCTTTTGTCTGTCCCACTACCACTGTCTGCTAAGTACGTCAGCCAATGTATTATCAGCCCCTGGGATCGGTCTGATAGTAAATTTGTATTCTTGTAATGTTAACGCCCATCGTGCCACGCGGTTATTAATGCTCTTGGATGTCTGTAACACCGTCAATGGTTTGTGGTCCGTCTCGATAGTAAAGTGATTACCAAAAAGGTATCTTGAGAATTTTGTAATCGTCCATACTACCCCCAAACATTCCTTTTCAATTACTGAGTATCGGGTCTCCCGGGATAATAGTTTCCTGCTTACGTACGCTATCGGGTGTAATAATCCCTCCCGTTCTTGCATTAAGCATCCCCCTATAGCGGACTCGCTCGCGTCTGTTCTGATTACAAACTCATGATTTATCTCTGGCAGTATAAGGATTGGTTGTGTAGATAGAGCCTTTTGGATCTTTTCTAGTGCTTCTCTACATGTGCTAGTCCATTGTACTTTTTCTGGTTTTCCTTTCTTTGTTAGATCTGATAGACTGGCCGATATATCTGCGAAATCCGGAACAAATTTTCTATAATAACTGATCAGCCCCAATAAGCTCCTCACTTGTTTCTTGGTGTTCGGAGGTTTGATATTTAATATTTTACTTGTTATACTGGCGTTAGGTCTCTGTGTACCTCCTCCGACTATATGACCCAGAAACTCTATTTCTGAAAACCCGATTTCCATTTTTGTTGGCCTAGCTGTCAACCCCGCAGTTTTCAATCTGTTTAGTACCTGATCCAATGTATGATTATGTTCTGTTATGGATCTTCCAAACACGCAAATGTCATCAAAAAAACTGACCACGTTTTTTTGATCACCTAAGACTCGACGCATGCCTCGTGCGAATGTCGCTGGTGCGTTACACAGCCCAAATGGCATGTATTTAAACTGATACAATCCCAAGTCAGTTTGAAAAGCAGTATATTTCCTCGAGTTTATTTCTACCGGTAATTGCCAATAACCTTTCACTAAGTCAATTTTTGAGAAATACTTAGCTTGTCCTAATTGAATAAATAAATCTTCCTGATTGGGTATTGGTTCTGCGTCTGTTATCGTTATAGCGTTTAGTTTCCTGTAATCAATGCAGAAACGTGTGGAACCGTCTTTTTTCTTAACTAGGACTATTGGCGAGGAGTAGGGTGAAGTTGACACACCCGGAAGAGCATCGGAGGAATAACGAACACTAACTTAGACAGTAACACAGAAGCTGACTACAGCCTGGACAACTTCGAGGTTACAACCTCAGTAATACGTGACAGTGAAGGCGGTGACTTTGTGACTCTCTCGCCTATGGATACTGATACTGCCCTGGTATAATGTGTTTTTCTTATGTATGGGTACTATTTGTGTGGTAATTTCTATCGTACAGGCAAGTACAACTTAATTTCTAATATTAAATTAGTATGTTTTAGATATTATATATTATATATTTGTATATGATGAATCCCCAAATTGTATTATTGAGATAGTATTTTGTAGATTGAGTATTGTTATATTGGGTCCCTAATACAAAACGATAGGAAGACGGTAGACGAATTTGAGATTGTGACCGTAGAGTAACTACTAATATAGAAACATCGACATGGAATTGCCTAATGTAGAAAAACTGAGACAAAGTGCCCGGGAGCTGGGATTTGAAGGGGAGGAGGCAAAGAGATGGGTTATAGAGGCGTACAAGAGGGTGGAAGATGAGGAAAGAGATAGAAGGAAGACGAGCAAGAGGCGCGCAGAGGGAGGAGATGAGGAAAGAGATAGAAGGAAAACGAGCAAGAGGCGCGCAGGAGGGAGGAAGATGAGGAAAGAGATAGAAAGAGGAGGGAGGAAGATGAGGAAAGAGAAAAACGGAAATTCAAAAGGGAGGAGGAGAGTAAAAGGTTGGAGCACATTAGGATAATGGAATTGAAAGCGAGGGAGGAAGAGACCCCGCGGGTAGAGGAAAAAAGCACAGGGAACTCGGGAAATAAACTACCAATGTTTGATGGGATAGGGGATAACTTAGAATTTTTTTTGGTACGATTCGAGGACGAAGCGGGACACGGGTTGCGGAATCGTGGGGGTAAGGGAGTCTCTAGTTGATAAGGAGTGTGTGACAAACGAGACAGTCACTTGTATATTGTTTGATGGGGAGAGAAAGGTTTATAGGGTAGGATATATACATGTGAAATCACCGTATTTTACGGGAATGACAAAAGCTGCCCTACTAAAGAACCCACACGTTGACCTAAATATTGGAAATATCAAGGGAGCTACCATGGGAGACGGGTATAAAGGGGTAAGGCCAATACACAGGGGCAAAGGCTACAGCCCTGGGCCCAACACTACAATAAAACAAAACCACATTAATGCAAATTGGAATAAAGACAGCCATAGATTTAACTTCTCCCACCCCAGCAAAACCCCTAGATTGTCATCTTTTTGTTTGGTAGCCTGTTCCCCTCCATTGATAGTTGTCTTCTCTTCGGCTTTCTTCCCTCCTACCTTGGACTCTCTGATTCCCTATGAGTGGTGCACTATCCCTTGTCAATTTCACACTTGGGTGTGCCGCCATGTATCCCTCACCCGTTTTAATAACCGATGTTAAATCCAGACTTCCCCTTTCTAATATGTGCTCAACAACCCCCCCGCTTACTGTCTGTAATAGCTTGTCCACTACTGTGAGCTCAAATAGTTTCTCGTAGGTTTTCTCGGTTTTTGAAAGCTCTATCCACTTGGTCAGGTAGTGTCTAATTCTGTTTGAGTAAGCTAATATGTCCTCTCCTTTTCTGGGTCTAACACCTGCTAACCTTTCTCGATATCCTTGGGCTGTTAGCCCAAAATGCCTGGATAAGGCGGTTTTCACCTCCTCATATGAGGCCTCTACTCCATTTCCACTCCCCGCATAACACACCGGTAGTAGCGGTTGTGGCATCAATTTTCTAAGTTCATACCCCCAATGTTTCACTGGCCACTCCTTGTGTCTCGCTTCGTCCTCGAATCGTACCAAAAAAAATTCTAAGTTATCCCCTATCCCGTCAAACATTGGTAGTTTATTTCCCGAGTTCCCTGTGCTTTTTTCCTCTACCCGCGGGGTCTCTTCCTCCCTCGCTTTCAATTCCATTATCCTAATGTGCTCCAACCTTTTACTCTCCTCCTCCCTTTTGAATTTCCGTTTTTCTCTTTCCTCATCTTCCTCCCTCCTCTTTCTACCTCTTTCCTCATCTTCCTCCCTCTTGTACGCCTCTATAACCCATCTCTTTGCCTCCTCCCCTTCAAATCCCAGCTCCCGGGCACTTTGTCTCAGTTTTTCTACATTAGGCAATTCCATGTCGATGTTTCTATATTAGTAGTTACTCTACGGTCACAATCTCAAATTCGTCTACCGTCTTCCTATCGTTTTGTATTAGGGACCCAATATAACAATACTCAATCTACAAAACTACTATCTCAATAATACAATTTGGGGATTCATCATATACAAATATATAATATATAATATCTAAAACATACTAATTTAATATTAGAAATTAAGTTGTACTTGCCTGTACGATAGAAATTACCACACAAATAGTACCCATACATAAGAAAAACACATTATACCAGGGCAGTATCAGTATCCATAGGCGAGAGAGTCACAAAGTCACCGCCTTCACTGTCACGTATTACTGAGGTTGTAACCTCGAAGTTGTCCAGGCTGTAGTCAGCTTCTGTGTTACTATCTAAGTTAGTGTTCGTTATTCCTCCGATGCTCTTCCGGGTGTAGTCTGTATGGCCTCCCTTTCTGCGTCTGTCTGCAATTCCACTGCTACGGCTGTCTACAACACCACTGCAACGGCTGTCTGTAACACCACTGCAACGGCTGTCTGTAACACCACTGCTACGGCTGTCTGTAACATCACTGCAACGGCTGTCTGTAACATCACTGCAACGGCTGTCTTCAACACCCCTGGTCTCGTCGTTACGAGGTGTAAGCCCTACGCTCTCGTGATGATCTTGCTATCGGGATGGCTAGTACGGCCAGTTCGTTGATGTGTTTTTCGTCGTTTCTCCTTTAGTGACGTGTCTTGATGCACAGCGTCTTGGCTCGGTTTTTCGACGGGGCCCCCACTGTG
>CALYLW010002003.1:0-76470 GCA_944989445.1 Ampullaceana balthica
TCTGCGCAATTCTGACCGGTGCACAACACAATCGAGTTTAACTGTAAAACTCGTATTTCCTACTGATGCGAGCGAACATAGATTGACATTAAACAACTATACAAGCTATCTTAGCAGGGATAGAAAATTCATAGACATTGGTTGGAGTATCATGTAGCAAAAGTTTCAATTTTGTGTTCTTGTTATTGCAATTTGTGCAACGTCTAAATCTTCTCCGTTACCAAACGACAGTTATAGACAATGGCAGCATATAGTAAAATCCTAAATATTATGAAACTACAAAAAAATCATGGAGCCAAATATGTCTGTATTGAACTGAGAGCTCATTAAACAACTTTGCAAAAAATATATTCTGTTTCCCAATGATTTTGAAACGCTGTTTTTCAGTTGTCATTTTTGATCGTCAAACTTTTGTGCAAAAGCTGCATAATTTTATAGTTTACCAATGAAAATTTATATTTTATCTGTTACAGGCGCTCCTTCTATTCAGAACGCGATAATGAAATATTTTTTAAGCTAATCCAAATATAAACTGAATTTGATTCTGTCATATAGAAGCGCTTAAGGAGGGATTTTTATAAATAAATTTTTAAAAAGCACATATTAAAACTGGGTTACTCACATACTTTCCTGTAATGTCAAAATTAACATATTAGAATAAGTAAAAATATAAAACATGCTACTTATTTATAACTCAACTAGCTGACCCGCGGCGTAGCATACGCCGCTAATGATTTAGTGACGGGTGAAGACTTCCTAAAAGACACAGTTGGCCAAATGGGGTGGGTTTGGGTCAGGGGCGGATTAAGACTGCATGGGGCCCCTGGCTGCAATTCAAACTGGGGCCCTATCCAGCCAGTGTACCTATGGATAAAATGATTGCTAGCAGCTAATATAAGACTGTAACTTGTAAATATTCATCCAAAATGATTATTCATGAAAAAACCGAATTCGAAGAAATAACTTTTTGCCGGTATCCTAAAATTGAGTGTAAAAGACAATTTATAAAATTAAACAACACATGAAAAAAAAATTCACACCCACCCGGGGATCGAACCCGCCACCGCTTGCACCATAAGCCTTAGTACTTCACATTAGGCCACGAGAGCTCATTAAGGGTTGTCAATTTAAAATATATATATAATATTTTTTTTATAATTTCTGTTATTGAGCCTATCAAATCAGGTTTTTTGACTGCTAAGACTATCGTGTGGGAAAAGAGATCATTTTAATAGATAAGATTTTATTAATTTATCATATTTTCAGCAATTCATGTATACATTAGTCAACATTTATTATAAAATATGCTAAAATTGGGGCCCTAAATCATCGGGGGCCCCTGGCTTTAGCCCGTTCAGCCCCCCCTTAATCCGCCATAGGTTTGGGTAAACGACTGTGAGTGAATGAAAAGAAGGAACTCTGGAGAGAGCAACATACAATTTTCCATGACTGAAAATAGTTTTTGGAAGATACAGGCATATCTTTTTGAACGTTTGGCCCTGTGCTTTATTTATTGTAGACAAAGGCTAATTTCACAAGGAATTGTCTGCGCGTAAAGGTAAAAGGCAAATTTGAATCTGATGGAGTCAGGGATATCCGGGGAATAAGGACAGTTTGTGAGGTAGCAGCTGCGATAGTTTTAAACTCCAGTACGTTGAGGTGAATGCTGTTAACAGTCAGTCTAGTGCCATTACAGAGACTTCTTGCTGGCATGAGGTTTCTAAGAAGCATGACCACTGAACCAATTTTAATTTTCAGTTTATGCGGAGGAATGACAGTAGGGGTAAGACTGTTCAGAAATTCTTCGGGAATGAAAGTTGATCTGCGGGATCATCTGTGACGATGGAGTCAACGCTGGTGAAAGTTACTTATTCGGTTGGGATACGTTTCAATACTTGTTCATTCAGGTGTAGGGAGTCTTCGTTCATGACACTTAATATAGCTCGCGTACTGAGTTGTTCCGAAGTGACAGTTGAGAAGTCGAGGTCACCATATAGTTGTTGAACGGGATCAGAATGAACAGGAAAACAATGTGAAGGTAATGTTACAGGAGTTCTATTTGTCCCGTCTCCAACATCGAGAAGCCATTTTGCGAAATGTTGTTCGTCAGAAAGAGCTCTCATATTTTTCGTCGGTGTAAGTACATGCATGTGACGCCACAAAGATTGCTTTTTAATGCAACTGGTGACATTGAGTGCTCGGGAACCACGCATAATAACGGGGAGTATTTGTCGGAAATCTCCACCCAATAGTATTGTTTTCCCTCCAAATGGGTGCGTCTCACCTGTGAGATCACGTAACAACCTGTCAACTGCCTGGAATGCGTATGAATGTGTCATTGTCGCCTCGTCCCATATAATCAATTTGGATTGCAGAATATGTTGCACGTGTTGCGAGTTAGGTTTGATATTGCATGTTGAAGTAGTAGTGAGCTTCAACGGTATTTTAAACACCGAATGTGCAGTACGTCCACCCGGTAACAATGCTGCTGCTATTCCTGTTGATGCAACGGTTATAGGATTGTCTCCCCTGGCTCTGATTGTATGAATCACGGTTTTGTAGACAAAATGTTTTCCCTGTTCCTGCGGGACCATCTAAGAAGAAGCAGGTTTGTAGCGGATGGGAGTCGTTGTATGCAGCGTCCAAAACAGTGTCAACAGCGTGCTTTTGTTCTGTGTTGAGTTTGTCGTAGTGTTCCATAGCGTGGGAGTGTTCAGCCTGAGCGTCGAAGACGGAAGATGAATGACACATTTGAAGAATGTCAGTGAGGGGTAGGTGTAATTTGTGCAGGTTGAGGCCATGTGGTTGGAGCATGTCATTTATTTTCTGCGAGAGCATACATGCAAGCGGTGCGTGTGGAATATGTTCTGAGAAAGTCCTCAGAAAGGGAGAGTTTATGCGTGTCCCAAAGGTGTGGAACGTTATGTGGTTCGCCGAAGACACAGACGAAAACGAAAAGTTGTCGCAAGAACGGTGGCATTCGTATCTGAGATGCCTCTGTAAGAGTATCATGCCAATCTTGTCGTCTTTAAGAAGACCCAAATAGTTGGCACGCCTCTTTGAAAGTGTTACATTCCACGCCGTTGACAGTTCGTAGAAGGTTGAAACTTGTGACGCCTACGGAACGGGTAAGGAGAAGCCTGAGGTAATAACGTTCGGTGTCGTTAATGGCAACAACAGGCATTCTACCGATCACTTTTGTGCCTCCTCTAATTCTCTTTTGCCATTTTCCAGAGGATTGTTGGAATGTGTAATGTTGGGGAACATCAGTGTAATGTAACTCCACAGCTTCAGGATCGGTCTTGTTGAGTTCAAACCAAGCTAAGAGCATGGTGCTTTTGTTGGCCTGTCTTTGTAGCGCTCGTTCTTCGTGACCCTCATGAAAGAAGACGACTTGTTGTTCTGGCAAATGAACTGGTAATCGTGTAATAACGTGCGATTTTTCTGAAAGACTGTACTCGTTCAAACGCCACATAGCCTCAGGAGCACTAACATACCTACCATCAAGGAAAGTTTGTATTTCGTCATGTTGGAAAACACCATCGGCTGGCTCCTTCTGAAGTGCAATGGATGCAGCGTCGTGTCCTTTGTAGACATACTTATATAGATACTTGATACATTGAATGGACGCGCACACTTCAACGTTAATGTGAGCATTGAATTTCTGAGAAAGCCAGGGATTGTAAGGTACTATCCAACGATTATCGATGTCGTATTTGCCAACAATGGCAGTTGTGCCCTGTCTTCGGCGGTATATGGGGTACCCTTGTGTGTTTTCTTGTGTCTCGGCGTTGAAGTCCTTTGGGAAATTTTTGGTGCACTTGCCGTCTTTCATGCAAGGTGAGTTGGCATTGAGCGTGCCACACGGACCATGTACCATGCATTTAGTGACAATTTGGAAAAGTCGAGGGTGTATTTCGGGATTTGGAAGCTCAGCGCAGACATATTTGTCTATGTCATCTTTGGTCCTTATTTTGCACTGTGAATCAAGTGTCAGTAACATATGGCAATGAGGCAAGCCTCGTTTTTGAAACTCAATGACGAAAATGTATGCGACTACATTGCCGAAAATATTCCTCTCCCAGAATGTCAGTTAGGAACTCCCGAAGTTTGATATGAAAGACGCGGGCAACGACATCAGGTCTGTGTTCTGGGCGCTCATGATGGGAAATGGCGTTAGAGATTTCCGGCCAAGCAGGATTGCAGGTGAAATGTTAGGAATAAGTCAGGCTTTCCACATTTGCGGACAATTGCCATCGCGTCTTGGTAGTTCTGTTGCATGTACCGTGGACTGCCTTGAAACGTAGAGGGAAGAATGATCAACTGTCCAGGGCGAAGGTTATTGTCTTGTGCTTTCGCAGCGATAGCATCCATCAGTCCCCTGTATTGTTCTACGCGCAAATCTTGTTGATGGGAGCGTAGGTTATGTAAACGTGCGCCTTCTGTTCTGACATATGCGTCGACGACATATTGCTGGAAGAGTTTGCCGCTGGAATGCAAGATGCTGAATGCAGATGTCATGGCAAGCCTGTCAGCATAAAACTTGGAGTTGTGTGACTCGGGTTCTGTTCGCCGTTTGATTTTCTTCAACATGGGTCAATTGTATGTGCCAGCCTGGATCTCCGTAAGGGAATAGTAGTGGATAAACCATGGGGTCACAGTTCATATTGAGTACAGATACGCTTGCAAGCATCTCCTCTTGGGTATATGCAAATATCGCGTTGTGAAGGAGGTTCCCTTCTTCCCCTACAAAGATAGCAGCAACATCAGTTTGACAGGATGGCGCGTTATACCTTCTCATATCCAGAGTTGGATTTTCCATGAACACCATTCGTACAGCAGCAGCAGGGTTATTATGAGTGATAATTTCGTGCATTTGCATGTAGGATTTAGCGAAGGGGTTAACCTGTCGTAACATTTTGTCTAGTTGCAACAACAACATATCACTGCAAGCACTGTTACAATCGTTTCGCAAACGTTGAGTGGTAGCCTCAGCAGAATCGAAGATATATAGTTGACCGTATCGAGGGGGCGTGTTAGGATTGGTATACAATGGAGAGACTTGATGATAAATTTGACCGTGGATTCGGAAAGCATATGGTCCATGGCCAGCTGGTTGAGCGATGTGGGCGCCCATTGATGCGAAAGCTAAAGCAGAGTTGTATTCCCTGATACGATCACAGAAATGTCGGGACAGCGGATTCTTGCCACTCAAGAGGTTTTGTAATAAAGGAGGAGTTCCGGATAACGGTGGCAAAGACACTTTGCCGTGACGACAACACTTAGTATAATGTCCGGATTTGTTTACCTCTGATGGCCAATGAAGAGCATTGCAAGAAGTACATAGTGCGGTAGGTAGTCCAATGTTGTGTTCATCGATGGGAATGGCAGTGTGTTCTTGAAACGCAGCGGAAAGTTAAATACGATGAATGTGCATGTGGTTTGCGAGAAGATGGCACTGTTTGAAAGAACGTTTGCAATGTACACACTCAAAGAATGTGTCATGGCGGTGTTTTTTTGTATGTTTGTTGAGAAGAGATGATGTTGTGAACGATTCAGTGCTGTATTGACACTGGAAGGATTTCGTCAGGGCATGTGTTTTCAAATGGTTAGTAAGATTTATGTGTGCGTGAAACTGTTTGTCGCAAATGCTGCAAAGAAATGTTGTTGAATGTGTTTCTACATGTACATGTTTAGTTTGTAAGTGCTTCTTGAGAGTGCGAATTGTTTTGAAGCATTGCTGGCAATTGTCACACTGCGTCATTCGTTCAGTGGAGTGTGTTTTTAAATATGCGTTGAGGTATTTCTGGAGGCGGAAGGTTTTGGAACAAATGGTGCATTTAAAGTCCTCTGTGGGATGCGTTTGTTCACTGGAGTGTCTTTTTAAATGTGCGTTGAGATATCTCTGGAGTCGGAAGGTTTTGGAACAAATGGTGCATTTAAAGTCCTCTATGCAATGCGTTTGTTCACTGGAGTGTTTTTTTAATGTGCATTGAGATTATATTTGTGTGTGAACTGTTTAGAGCAAATGTTGCAATGAAATTCCGGCGTTTGTAAATGTTCATCAGTAACACTAGTAACAGGAGAGTGGGAAGGTGAAGTCAGATCAGTGTGGAGATCACATGGGTGTTTAATGTTGGTGCACTTGCCGACGTTGTCAACAGATGGCAACAGAAGGTCATCACGTGTGTTTGTGACAGGCAAGAGAACTTCACAATGGCTATGATCCAAAGGACCGCTAAAAAGCAGGGATATGGAGAGACGTTGACCCGGATTGTAAACTCGAGGAGGGTCATGCGGACGTTCTCGGAAGTGAATAGTGATAGTAGCGGGAAGTATTTGTGACACCGCCACAATTTCAGCCTCGCCACCATAAACGCCGGAAGTATTCATGTACGCAGCGTATTGTCGAGCTGAGTGTATGACTGTGCTTCCGTGAGTAAGAACAACGGATAGGGCGTCGCCATAGTTATCCCAATGTTCGCAAACAAAGCTTACAGACATGTTGCGAAGTTCGAGAGCAACAGTTTCGTCGATGACATTTTTCCAGAAATATGCGACTGATAGAAATAAACAGTTACCTGATGCAGGAATTTCGACTACACTGAAAGACCCATTGATTCCACGAAATATATGTGAAGCGGTAGCCATGGTTAGGAAACGAATGGCAATACGAAGGGGAAAAATCAAAACAAAGTTTCTGGGACAAACGAAGAGAACAATGGAAAGGCAACGTGGCTCAGACGACTGTAGAATATAACAAAGCGAATGAGGACACAGCTTGAGCTTGAACGACTGAGGTACACACTCCTAAGGGTACACACTATTACGCATGCCTGGAGAGGTGGTGTTTCTGTTCGCTAAGAAAGGGGGGGGAAGAATGGGCAAGAAAAAAAGGGGAGGGGGCGAACGGACACAAACAGTAGCACGAACAAATGGGAACAACGCGTGTAAACGTTGGGGGACCACCGAAGAATTTTTGATAAGTATTTCGGACATCGCAACAATATATAAACAAATATTACAGCCATGAAGCCAAGTTGGAGAGCAACAACTTCGTCCAAGCACCAAATATGCGACCAATAGAAACAGACAGGTACCTGGTGAAGGAATTGATATAACATTGAACTAAGCTTTTTTCCGTGACATGCGAAACGGTATTTATGTTTGCTAAGAAAGGGGGGGAAAGAACAGGCATTAGCATTTTTAAAATAAAAAAACAACATATGTTGCCGCTTGGGCTTGAACCTAAGACCTTCAGCATGTCAGGCGGATGTAATAACCAATACACTACGAAATACATACACACTGAGCAGGAACATCAAAAGTGAATGTAAAAAACATTGCTGCTCTCAAGACATGCCCCACTCCACCACTACCTTTGCTTGCCAAACGTTTAACTGTGTTTAGTTGACCCGAGCGAGGGTCATTCGTCATGCTCGGTTGCACATATTTTTGCAGCTTACTTGCCTGGCATGGTCCCATGAAGAGAATTATAATATATATATCTGCATAATTTTATAGTTTACCAATGAAAATTTATATCTTATCTGTTACAGACGCTTCTTCTATTCAGAACGCGATAATGAAATATTTTTTAAGCTAGTCCAAATATAAACTGAATTTGATTCTGTCATATAGAAGCGCTTAAGGAGGGATTTTTATAAATAACTTTTTAAAAAGCACATATTAAAACTGGGTTACTCACTTAATTTCCTGTAATGTCAAAAGTAACATATTAGAATAAGTAAAAATATAAAACATGCTACTTAATTATAACTCAATTATTTAGATGGCGTACCTAACTTCAGTAAAACAGAACAAGGGACCTTTGTTTTTAAGGTATGTATCGACTGATAAAGACATCAGCATTCATAAACACTTTTGGGACTTTCATGTCTTCGGAAAACGTGAGAGGCCATGGACATAATAATGAGTTCAACATGAAAGGAGATCATGCGTTGGCTAAAACATAAATTAGAAACATTAACTTTCGCGCATTATTATGTACCATGTGCTAGCCATTATTTTCACCTGGTGATAAATTATATATCCAAATAATCATTAGAAAGAGGCAAATTTTCTTTCAAAATATGTAGTTACTTTTACTTCAAGTGTTTATATAACAAGTCTGGTCAAGATCCATCAAAGTAAACAGTATACAAAGTTTAAACTTTTTTCTATATAGCTCATAAATTTAAAAACAAAAACAACAACGTTAACAAGATACATTTTTCCCCAGATTCCCAGTAACGTATATACTCGAGCATAAGTGAAACTCGAGTAAGTCGACCCACTGATTTGTCACTTGAAATATTGGAATTTTACATTTCTTCAATGAACGCTATAGTAAATTCATGGCATTTAGAAGAGTTACGCGTGTATAAGTCAATCAGCTGATTTTTTGCCTTGAAATTCGGAGAAAAAAAACTCGAATTATACTCAAGTATACAAGGTAATTAAATGTTATCGCGCAAATATACTCATAAACTTCCCAAAGTTTCATGCTTCTACTTACACGTGAAGTTTGAGTATAGATGATTAGCAAGAGAGTGATTTTCCTTTTACTAATTTTATTTTTTTTAAAAATCGTTTCACTTCTACTTGTTTTTACACATGAAATGTTTATCTTCTTATCTTATTCATACAGACGCTCCTTCTATTCAGAAGATAATTGCGTCCACAGACCATGACGGATGATCTGTTGGCAATTGATGCAGCGTTAACAAGCCACGGCTATAAGGTTTCCACGATTTACCCAGTCGCCTAACTAGAGTTAGGTACCCATTCGGAGCAGGGTGACTGAGGGATGCCCTAGGCCCAGGAACAAATCCTTGCCTTCACATGGATTCGATCCCGTGAGCATCGTTACGCCATTCAAGCACACTGCCAATCGACCACTCGTTTTCACCTCAAGGATCGCTTTCCTCATAATTTCACTCACTATTTTAAGGGGACAAAATTATTAATTATTTTTTTACACATTTAAAGACAACAGTTTAAAGTTAATGTATATTTGCAATAGAAGGTATACTATGAGGTACACATCCTCTCAAAAATGCAATAACTACTTGCCTTAAAGCGATAATAAACTAAATTTTATAAAAGCTGTAACTGTAGTGTAGCTTCCAAAATTTGTTTTTTTAATATTAGAAATAAAAACACAGTCTTATTGAAAAGACTTGCAATAAAATGTGCCCATAATTTTTTAGACCATATAAGTTGTACAGGCCAAAATAACGCCATATCCCAAAGAGGGAAACCAGACGAACACCCGTCCAGCTACCGGCCCATTTCCCTTCACATCGTGACCTTTTTGCAAAGCTTCGGGAGCATGCCTGTCGTCCAAGTTCTATTTATAAAACTCAATAGTTTTATTCGGCCTATCTTACAAAGATGCTTGAGCATTTCAATGTTAATTTTATCTGGACCTGGTGCTTTGCCAACGTTGCACTTATTGAGGGCGGGTTGCAATTATTTCATTGTGAAGGGGGTCGAGAAAACCTCTAGTTGAGGGACCATGCGTTGTCTCCTTGAGCGCTCCCTGCGCATTCAGTCAATTGTTCGGCTAAAGTCAGATCTGGTACCTTTCTTGGTTACCTGGGCATAGGGATGGTTCATCGCTGGTGCACACTTTACTTCACTAGCCCTTTGGTGTCGTCAAAGGGTTGGTGTTCCTTGTTTTTCCTGCGCCTGACAGTGCATCTATAAGCGGTTCAAACTTTTCTCCCTTCTACGAGTTTGAGTTTTTTGCACGTATGTACCGATTTCGCTTTCTTCGCTTTGTCGACAGCGGTCCGGACTTCAGCTGTTAGTTAGCTGTACGCCCTCTGAGCTTCCGACGTCTTCAATCTAGCGGCCTTTTTTCGTGATTTTGCTTGTTGTTTCATCAAATCTGCCAGACTCTTGTCCCAGTAATGTCTGAACTTCTGTTTTCCGTTAGTCCTAGGTATCGTTCGCCTCGAAACCCCAATGATTGTGTCAATTAACCGCCCATAGGTGGCATCCATGTTGTCTCCTGCAAAATCCATCACAGCGAGCTTGGCCTCACTCGCGCCCTTGTACTTACGCCAATACGCCTTACGGAACTGCCAATGCCTTTTTTCAAATCGAGCTTTGCCCGCACCAAGCACAAATTCAATTAGTATTGAAAGATGACTCTAGGTCTGCTGATATAAGCGTTATATCTGGGCGGGACTCCATGCTGTGTCCCGGTGTGCAGCAGTGTCGGCTCACTGTCTCCATTTTGCAGCATCATGAGATTCGTACTGATACAGACATCCTTGATGTAACGGCCTGACGCGTTGCGTTCGGTGTAGCCCCAGTTAGGAGACTGTGCATTAAAGTCTCCTGCTATAATCGTTCTACTAAAAGTTACATCTTCCCCAATTGGAAGTGCAATTGGTTTCCTGGGCGTATTGTAGACGTTCGCGATTGTAAAGCCAACGACACCTTTGAAAAATTTCACAGTGAAAGTATCAGTGTTGCTGAAACACTTGACTTCTAGCAGCTCCATCGTTATATCGTTCCGGACCGATGAGGCAAGACCTCGACAACGCTGGTCACACATGCAATGGTATATCGATTAACCAGTTATATGAAACGGCTTAAGAATCATTTCTGAAGGCACACTAACTCTCGAATTTCCTTAACATACACTTCAATGCATGAAAATCTGTGTCACAATCGCCACATTCCTGTCCTGTCCATTTGAATATATTACACACTCCCACTGCGTCATGGCCTATTATGTGCAGCAGTGTAATGCTCTGCACTTCTTTTCCTTCTGTGCCGAGTCCACTGGCTATCTTGTATACTTCGAAGGACTTCTTAAATCTCTTCCAGTTGTCAGCAATGTGTCTATTTGTCTCCGGTGGTTGTGGCGGTTGTATTCGGTCTATCTGACACTATGAATTAGAACGTATGGCGTCATTACTGCTAATAGTCTTGAGATCCCACGTCTGGAACCATGTAGAAGTAATTGAGTAAAGAAACAAGACATCATCAGCTTGTGGTCTGTGATTCCACCGTCTTTAATCAGTTCCCGCCAATTAATCTTGAACCCTACTTTTATAGCCATGTATTCTCTCTCAGTTCACGACCCCGCACGATTTCACTTCACAGCACAAATCACGTGTTTCATGCTCAGTCAAGTCAATTCATCTCGCATGCTCATACAATGTCAAAGCAACAACACGTCTCTTATACAAAATTTTAGTGTAACAATGTTTTTAAAGCATAAACACAGAGTTATTAATACATACTTAAAATTATTTAGCATAGTAAAATTACACAGCACTTTTACGGTTTCTCAGATACACGTCTTTTTTATTCTGCGCAATAGTAAAATCAAAACTTTCCAAATTAAGTGGTCCATGAACCCACAACTGGTGATGAGTTCCGTGTGTCTTTTCAATGAAAGTAACACAAATGTAATAACATGTTTGAAGTATGTAAGGAGTCACAATCCGAAGCTATACAAAGATATAAAACATAATTGTATTCTTTGTGAGAACTTTCTGAGTACGAGAGCGAGGGGAAAGCTGCATATTGTATTTCAATGTTCAAGAGGCAACAACTTTATGTATTAAGCAACAAACACTATATATTTGTATCCGTTATGTTTTTAAACTTATGTATAAATAAATTTCTTTAAACAGATATAAGATAAATTTTCCAAAATCCATAAAAAAAATACTAGATAAGGTAGGGGTTGGAATAAAGGTTACTTGTATAATGTTATTTTGAGAAAAAAAATGAATAACAAAAAAACAAGAGATATATATGATTTAGTCGGTAAATGAATTCATTATTGTTCAAAGGGACCATTATGAGACACTTTTTAAAAAAAATTCTGAATATATTTTAATTAAAGTCTTTTTTGATCATTGATTTTTAAAAAGTGTTTTTATTTTTTTGGGTATTTTTTAAGTGTATGATAGTCTATATATCTTCTTTTCTAAATGCAATCCCTTGCAATTCTAGGTGAATAACCATAGGGGACGCCGATAAATGACATCACGCTATTTTGGCCGATTTTCACGCGTCGTCACAAAAAAATTGACCCCCATCCAATAATGCGTCACACAGCTTTGACACCCTCAAACAAAAAAAAACCCAACAACACCGTATGCTCTATTTTCATGGCTGCGGTGGTCTAGCGAGTAATCTCTTGCTCGTTAGTGGTGGCTAAATAAAACTTGTGAACGCTATTTCACTTGCCCCATGGTCCGTCATGGACTGGAAAGGAGGTTATTATTATTTTCTATTTGAAAATAAGTATGTTTCAAATAACTTTTTTGT
The DNA here is from genome assembly GCA_944989445.1 of Ampullaceana balthica. Classification (NCBI taxonomy): domain Eukaryota; kingdom Metazoa; phylum Mollusca; class Gastropoda; family Lymnaeidae; genus Ampullaceana; species Ampullaceana balthica. The sequence continues at coordinate 12,304 of CALYLW010002003.1, forward strand.
CATTTAAGTATTTATTTAGTGTAGGTCTACATTGTAATATCGTAACACGCGTGAAGCTATTTAAAACGGCATTAAATAAATTGTAAGCCAGTGCTTCTCAAGCTTTTTCGTATTAGACGACCGGCACGAATTTTTCCATTTCACCAGGTACCGGTGCATTCTTTTCCTGTTTTGACGTGATTCTCCCTGTACTGACATGATAGAAAAAGGAGCCCCTACATGGCTTAAAGCCCTGTAAGATTAAGTATGAATTCGGCTTGTTTTATATAATATATTTTTTAAAAATGTGTTTAGTTGCCAAGGCATAGCAAGACAGCTAACGAACAATGCAGCGGTAATATAAAACAAAACCATTTGATGTGATTAACATTCGCGGTTAAGCTCGCCAATGTGGCTATTGATATTACAAGGATCAGTTCATTGTTGATAGACCTAGAATAATAGATACAGGACCATTCCAAAAATTGATTTCGATATTATAATTACATGTTTCCTGCAAAGTATATGCACATCAAAGTCATTTGATCTAAAATTACCACATTGACATCAAATCTCATGTTTTCTAAAAATTATTTGGTATGCGCTGGAAGAGGAATACGGCGAGTACTGTACGAACCCCACATTTGTACAGGAAAGACATGTGTCATCTTGTGCTTCACAAAATACAATATTTTCTGCAAGTTGAAGACAGTAAAATACGATGACAATACTAGCAGAACTTTTTAATCCGAAGCTCACGAGTTTTTCGTTGTTTTTTTGTTTTGTTTTTGTGTTGTTTTTTGGGGGTTTTTTTTTGCTTTGGTTTTGTGTTTTTTTCATTATTTTCCCCACGATCTCACGTACGTCACACAAGAGTTGTTAATCTAATGTCACCAATGGACCAGTCGTCTTTAAATTGTTGCATTCTCTTGTGGAATTTATAAACTAATGACACATACATGGCTACCGCTATCGGGCGGTTTAACCGAGGGGTAAGTGAACAGCGGTAAATTATCACATTTGGGGTAAAAAGGGAACTTTTGGGGGTAATACTGAATCATTGTGGGCATATACAATTCGCTAGAATTCGCTCCTTTTGGGTTAACAATAATGTTAACATAAACTTTAATAATTTTAATTTTCAGGTATCCGGTTCAACCGTCCATTTTTAAAAAAGTTTAACCGACCTTCAAAAAACGATATGTGCTAACATCATTAGATTATATATTATTTTAATGCATACAAATTAAATATTGACTATTAATCATTACGGTTAACCTCTTTGCTTAGAAAAAAAATATTTAAAAATAATATTTTTAATATTATTTTTTTTAAATCACTCAATTTACTGACGGGCATCCCGTATGAAAGAGGTCGGCGAACAGGGGTAAATTACCTCATCTGGGGTCAAAAGAGAATTCTTGGTGGTAATGCAGACTCATTTGGGACATATAACATCCACTAAATTCCACTAGATATATTAAAATACGCCATATGTAAGAGTACGCTTGGAACAGATGCCCACTATTGAACCGATTCCTTCAAGACAATGCATTTTTCACCACGTTTTTATTAACTCACTTTCATTCCTGTTTTTCTGTCCACAATTTTTCAAATCTGCAAACGTAAAATTATACCACTTCTAATAATCCTAGAGATCTCGAAATTTTACCACATACAGATCTTGGATGACAATGCATTGTTTTAAAATTTCAGATCGATCTAATGTACTGTTATTAAATTATTGAATTTTTTATTTTATCTATATATAATCATGTGTATTATCCGACTGCTCTTTTTTACATTTCATTCGCGTGCCGAATTCACACCAACCCCGACACACCAAGAATGTTTAACATCAAGGGGAGATCAGTCTGTAAATGTTTGTCGGGCGATTCGTATTATTTTTGAACATAATCAATGCTTAAACTCATAAACTTAGACTAAAATGAATAAAATAAATAGAAATTAAAAAAAAAGATTTTTAAAAATCACGTTTTTATAAGCGGATTAAAAAGAAGAAAATAATATTTTTTTTCACAGAATGCCATATTTGAAACCACCATGCCATGTAGAAACTTGTTCGCACATGTCATGCGCATGTCGCAATTCCACCAAAAACAGTCAAGCAGATATTAATATAATCTTTTACTTGGCCCAGCGCTGATGTGTTTCTGTGTGTAGTTTTCACATGAAAGCGTCATCTGTGAGGTAAACCGAGTAATTTTCCAAACAAATCGATACCTTTTTTTGAGCGATCTTACATTTTTGAACGGGTCTGTGTTAGTTTAAACAACCACTATGATAATCAAACAACTATTGTGGGACCCGTTAATTAAGACGCTAAAGTAAGAATATTATTTGTCACCTGGTTGTCTTATCTATACAGACGCTCCTTCTGTACAGAAGATTATTGCATCCCCAGACCATGTCGTCTGTTGGCAAGTGATACAGCGTTCACAGGCCACGGCTATGAGGGTTCCACGTTTTACACCAGCCGCCTTTATTTCCCTTACTATTGATAGTTACCCCTTCGAAGCTGGATGGACTCAGTTTTCCCCCTTCAAAAGAAAAAGGGCGGTTGTCGGCAATGGCTGAACTTTTCAACTGCCTACAAATGCCCCCACCCCTAAATGTGTGCCGCCCGGAGCGGACCGCCAACCACCCCCCTCTAGCTACGCCACTGGGTATAAATGCATTAAGTAAATCCCTTTCCAATATAAAATACCAAACTTTAATATAATCACATAGCTCAGTACTATCCGATGCATAATGGGATCTCACTTTTGGTAGAATAACTTTCTCTTGATCCTGTTGCATACGGGAATACAATGCTTTGTCAAATCCCTTACCCCTAAATGATCCGTTTCTCCGATCCCTTACTTCGGTTTTGTGGTTTTTTTTTAATGCACCAATCTTAAAATCTTATTGCCTAAATACCGTATTTGATATCGGAAGAATTTTTTTAAACGTATTTATACATTAAACGTTAGAGAAAACAATAATGATTTTGCTGCACTGTGTTTTTCTGGCTAATCCCTCATTCTTTGTTCACACTGAAGTAGCATTTGGCGATTCTCGTGCAATTTTGCAAAATGTTTAAGGAAAAAGACAACTTTTCATAAAAATCGTGAAAGGAATAAAAACGAATTGTTACTTAAATATTATTTAATCCGTTAAATGTATCTCATTTTTCAAGTAAGCCTTTAAATTTTGGATACATCAAAAATGTGTCTAAAAGGTTGTAATTTTATAGTAATTTATTTATTAAATTAACTAGAATTAGTTATATAATTATATCATATAATATTAATAATCATGATTAGGAAAAAACTATCACAATAGCACGGAATATACATTATGACGCTTATAGTAACTTGTAAAATAATTCTTACCTTAGCTTACCATTAAAAACAAATTTTGAATCTAGGTATCAATGCTTTGATTTATATTTATAGTTATTGATCACTAACGACGATAGTCATATTGATAGTCATAGTGTTATAAGTTATTCGAAGTTGAAATAAATAGTAAACAATGCTATCAAATACATATTACCGGTACTATTGGAAGATAAAATAAATGGCAAATATCACCCTAAAACAAATTAAAATAGACGTTCTGTCGTTTATTTTAATTTGTTTTAGGGTGATATTTGCCATTTATTTACGTTCTGTCGTAAATAAGTCCTTTTAGGCCTTATTTATAACTTTGTTCAAGTAATTTCTGGAAAAGTACAGAAATAAATCGTAATCATCGTAGTTTAAAAACAAATCCAAATTATAATTGTTTTCGATTTTAAAAAAAGTAAGGAAATATAAAATTAGATAATGCACGAAAACAAATTAAAATAAATTTGGGTGGTAACAAAATGATTTTGGGGGTTATTTTTACAAGTTAAACGATTTAATGTGGTTACAATTCAGTTCTAGAAAATTAAATTAAATTAAAAGCTCAATATTTTGTTTCTATTTGTATAAGTATCGAATATCGAATAAAATAAGTTTGATAATTCTCTGTTCATTGAAACAATTATCAAAATGTGCCTTCAATTTATTCGCAATTTAGTTTTTAAAAGTTTTAAGCACCGGGGGCCTTAAAAGTAACTGAATTAAATTTAAAACCCCTCTATATTTTGACCTGGATAATGATGCATATATGTGCCAAGTTTGGTAAAGATCCATTAATGTATTTAAAAAAAAATGTATGCCTGAAAATGAAAAAGTGACCCACCGCAAACAAGTGAAGTTTGATTTATAAATATATAAATATATATATATAGGATAAGTAACACTTATTAAACGTTATTATAGAAAAGCTAAATCACACTGGAATGTCTCCTTTATATATCATCTTTTAACCATCTACGCAAAAAGACAAGTGTGTTGACATTTTTTTGTTGAAGTGGTGAGCGGGTCTAATTGACAATATGACCAGCCGAGCTGAACGATCATTCACATGGAACTGATGTAAATGGTATGTACTAAGCGAACTTGACAAATAATGACATTATCGGATATCGGTGTTCATTAAGTTTCCACCATTCTAGAGGGTTAATGGATTCAGGAATTTTTAACTCCGTTTTGTAACGCAGTAATTCAACAGTAGAGCTGTCGTCATTTTCTGTCTCTGAATCATACTCCATTACTGCCATTAGCTTAATACGCTTTTCATTTGGTTTGATAAGTAGGTAAGACTTATAACAATGGTAAGGGAAATTGTATCAACATTTTGAACATTTCCGTCACTCAATAGTTTAAAATGAAAATGTTCGTGTAATCTTCAGGAAATTATTATTTATCAGCCGCTATTTTTTATTATTTTATTATTTTTTTGGTACTTTTTGACTTCAAATAATTTAAATGCATTTTAATTGCCTGTTTAGTTCCATAACACACTTTATTTACGTAAAAATGTCTGAATAATATGTTTGTATTTTACACGCTTTTATTTAAGTCAAACTGTATGTTGTATCCATCCTTCCTTACTTCAAATGTTTTAACGTAAAAGTAAACCACTTTTGATGGTCCTCGATATCTTAAAATTTTACCACAGATATATCTTGGGTGACAATGCATTGTTTCAAAATTTCAGATCGATCAAATGTATAGAATTTAAATTATTGCATTTTTAGTTTATCTTTATATAAGCATCGGTACCAGTCTGCTTTGTTGACATCCATGAGTTCACCACGTGAACACATCACCGTGGTATAAAACGTTGGGCGGGCGCTTATGATGTGTTTGGTATATAAAAAAAATATAGGTAAAAAAAGATGTGTGAGCGTCAGACGTGAATTGTAAAGAGTTTTTTTTTAATAAGTTTTTAAAAATAGCTGTAAAAACAACGTTTTTGACTATAAATCCCTTATATATGAGACATAACTAAAAGTAGTGATTATGTTAAAAGCGTGTCCCTTTTTAAAAAAGATATTTTAAATATTTCTTATTTATTATTTTACTTATTAAAAAAATTGAAATTACATTATCGTGAGTAAACTCATGTAAAAGCTAGTAATACTATATCCCCATGACTAAATATGAATCGCTATTTAAAGGATTTATTTTAAAAAGTAGAGGCTGTGTACTCCTAAAAATGAACTTTCAATTATTGAGTGATTGTTAATCTCTATCTTTTGCATGCAAATGTTACAAAAAAATGCCTTAAAATGCAAGACGTTTTCTTGTTGTGTAGAGGTTTACTTTGCTTTTTTTATTATTTTTAAAAAAAATGTATTTTGTTTAAAGGTCTACATTTGATTTTATTATATGTAAATGTTTAATATTTTCTTATTTATAAAGATCAATAAATTATTTGCTTATTATTGTATGCAATAATTTTAATATATTGTTAAACTTTCTTCTTTTTATTTAATTTTTTAAAATTTTTATTTTTTTAATCGAATTTTAACAAAAAAATGTATATTTCTTAAGAAAATAAAGAAATAATTAATATTTTGTTTGAAAAAATTCCCTGTAAATATTTTTTATCCGTGAACTATCTTCTACGGATACCTGTAACTTTAAGATATCTATACATTTAGGAAATGAAAAGAGCTGAATGTATTTTTTAGTTTGTAATTTTAATTTTTTTTCTAATGTTCTATGTTATTAATGTTATTATGTGCAATCCTATAAATATGTATATATATATATATATATATAAATATATATATATATATATATATATATATATATATATATGCTAATTACCTTTTCGGGAACTTCAAAATAACAGATCCACTCAGACATAGTCACAGAAGACCAACATATTGTAGTTAGAACGGTATTCGTTACATTGATATAGCAGCTGACACTTTGTATTCGCGCTATAAGAAAAATGTTGTCATTTAGTAATTTAAAAAGACAACAAAAAAAAACCCTATCCATAAGACGTGTCGTTGTGTATAGTTTAAAATGGATGGTTAAACATGAACATTTTTACATGGGTTTTACAAAAAGTTTCACATTTAATTATTTTTTTCACAACATGTTTAGATAAATATGCAAACAATTATATTAACGAAATTTACAAAATAAAATTGAAACTTACCAACTGATATGTGTGTACATTTTTCTATAGCACTATCATTATAGATTATTGCCCATGTGCTTTTCATTTTTATTATATCATCCCTTTTTGTATTGTTATTTGAAATTGAAATTTGTATTTCCAATTTAGATTTGTTGACAGAGATAAATGATTTATAATGTTTTTGGTGCGTAACTTTCGCACTGGGTAAGTGAACAATTTGCAATATGAGTTGTATTCCGTAAAACCAAAAATAATGAGTTATTTGTATAGTTATGATCTGGAAATCGGAAAAACAATGTTCGCCTTTGTTTAATTTCTTCCTCTTTACATAACGGTGACATAATTGCAGAGCCTGAAAGCAAAAATATTGAAACTTTTTGTTTTAAAATAGTATTTCTGTTTTAAAAATAAATAAAACAAGATGTACTTAAAAAGGAGTCAACACTTTAGGAGTTTAAAACCCTATAGGATTTCAATATGTACCATCAAAATTGTACATACCAAATTTGATCTAGGTCTATTCATTGCCCAGTAGTAACTGATTGAAATAATTATATATAAATTATGTTAAAACAATTACTTTTTTCCGTGGACCCCTAATAAGTGGCATTTAAAAAACTTTAAATGCCAGGAAATTTTGTGTGAACGTACACGACAACTTCCTACATTTCAATGCGATCGGATGAATACTGTAAAATTTATACACTTCAAAAATGACTTTAACGGCCACCAATACAAAATTGATTAAGATGTAAAGATCAAGACACCTATTGATTTTATACTGGGTCATGATGGATATATTTTTCAACATTTGTCAAATGGTGTAAAATGGAATAGGGAATAGAGAATTACATTTTTTAAGAAAAAATAAAAATATATGTGCCCTGTCCCAAAGAAATGAACATTATATGGATCACCAACTTTTTAGGTAGCATGTTTAATCAAGATCCATCAATTTAAATAATGGCTAAAATATAAACATATTTTTAAATAGCTTCTATTAAGGAAAAGCTGCATTGTGCGAGTACCTAGCACCCAAAGAGTGATACTTTCTTTTTAAAAATATTTTTAAAAATGTTTCCAATCACTCAACAACGTCCCAAATTTCATGTTTCTACCTATAGGGGAGTTGGAGAAGCAAAGATAAGTCATTGAGTCAGTCAAGGATGTACCTTTCATTAGTGTACATATATATTTGAAGAAAAATAACAGGTATTTTGTTTAATTTTACAGCTTAGTTTGTCCGTTGAATCAAAACGAATGTTTTCAAATAATGCTCAACCAGTCGTATTAGTATTTAGCTTAAAGTAATTGAACACAAATTTGTATATTTAACTATATAAGATTGCATTTAATATTAATGTGTGATTTAAGCAAAATGTTAAAAATTAAATGTATGATTAAAATGCACATTTTTTTTCTAAATGTCCATTATATTAAAAAAATAACAATATATTGTGCATTAACTATGTAAAGAAACAATCCCTTACTTTTTTAAAAATTCAACCTATTAATACTTTATAATTTGTTATTAATAAACAGTAGGCATATACTTACTTGATATAGTTGAAATTGAGAGGCCCATTGAAATTACCAAATACATAGAATAAATAGTTTCCATTTCTCGTCTCAATCTTTTATGTACATAGAATAGAAAATGGAGATTCAGGGAATATAATTTGAGTAACCATTTCAAATGTTATAATATGAACATCATTTTAACTTCCTGATCAAAATAATCTTAAGAAATGTAAAACTATTCCTGTTATACATTTACTCATCTTTTAAAAACATGACACATCATCAAGTAAGTCAGTTAGTGCTTGTTATGCGGGACAACTCCAGATAAAAGAAAAAAAAACAAACAAGTTTTAAAATATCATATATATGTATAAATATATATATATATATATATATATATATATATATATATATATATATATATATATATACATATACAGGGTGGCTCAAAAAAGTGGGACCGTCTTGTATAATTTCAAATAATAATTTTGTTTGTAACTGTTTTTTACAAAGCATCAAGCAAATTGTTGCCAAATGTTAATTTATATAAATTCCAGACTCAAAGTCAATGTGACCTACTCCGTTTTCAACTGTTTTTACTAAACGTCTTCGCCACTGGCCAATGCTCTTGTTTATAAACCGCTGAGCCAACCTTTCTAACGGACCTCGGGCGGCCGCTTTCTGTTTTTTTTGCTATTGTACCATCGGCATCAATTTTTTGACAAAGTCGATTAAGGCTTGTTTTACTCCTTCCTTTATTTGGAAACTCAGTAATCATTCGCCTAGCTCCCCATTATTTTCAATTCGCAAATTTTTAATCAAGATACGATCTTCTGCTGTTATTTTTGTCATTATAAAAAACAATAATAAAATGTAAAGATGACGACCGGAAAGTAACGAAGTAATGACGTCATGCTTTGAGTTAGTAAGAATAATTTTACGGTTTGAAAACCGCTCAAAACATAATTGTATATATATTGCACAAGATTGCTCTAGGTGGTCCCACTTTTTTTGGGCCACCCTGTATATTAAATGTTTAACAGGATGTTTAAATTAATCGCATAAAATTAAGTGCATGAATATTGAAAAGTGCTGGGAAGTGCATTGTCTGTGTCAATTGTTTAGTAGTGATAACAATAAAAATATGTTTGTTATAGGCAAGAGACTATTTCATTGATCTATGTTAATGCATATATTTTGAATAATCTGAAGTATATAAGAAAAGTGAACATCACCATTGCTGTAGATGCATAAAATAAATTGCAAGTATTGTATGCATTAAAGGAAAAACAAGTCAATTATATTTCAAATCCTTTTGCTACTTAAATCACTTTTAAAATAGAATTTAAATATATAAAAAGTAGGCTCATTGTTTTAAGACGACAATTTTTATAAATTCCGTGAAGAAAATGTTGGATTGAAAATAACTCAATCGGACTTTGTAACAAGAATGAAACTTTTTAAAAATTTGTTTTATTTTATTTATTTATTTATTTTTGTTTCTTTTTATAGAGGGGCCCAGTTATGAACTTGAAAGGTAACTTTTCATTCGTATTTGCAGGTATCAAAATCACACAATCCAAGTTGACACTAAATCTAGCGAGCTAATTAAACAATATAATTTGCAATATCACGTCTGTCCGTAACGCTATGCGAGGAAACTCCCGATAAAAAAAATGAAAATATAGGAGTAAATATGTTGCGTTCGACATTAACACAATGTGTTTCTAGCCATAAAATATTGTGACGTGACGTCATTATTTGAGATTTTATTAATTTGTAAAGGGAACGAAGTAAAAAGAGCCATGTTTTATTTGATAAATATTATTATTTTTTGTATTAAATGTCCGTTTTTTGTGTATGTGTCCAAGTCAATATTACGTACTTAATTATAAATTTAATTTTCTATATTAATATATAACATTCGTTTTTCTGTTTATGAAATTTACAATTGGTTGTCGTTTGGTTGTCAAGTTTCGATGCGTTTTGAACTACAAAGCCATTATTTATTACTGCAAATGAAATTTGCCAATTTATGCTTCAGTTTAGCGTTTGTTTTTCTTTTATACACTTTGAGATTGCATATTTGTATGTTTAAAAAAATAACATATTAAAAAATCGGACTCTTCCCCTCAATAGTTTTTTTTATTGTTATTTACATGTAATATGTTAATGCGTTTTAGACTAATTTGGAATAAAGAGGCGTTTTATTTTAATATAGAACTGGAAGGGGTGCTGACTTGACAATAATGAACAAATTTATGAGAATTCCTAAAATGTGCATATTAAATTTTATATACGATTACCTGAAGATAATGTAATATTTTCTTTTATCCAGTGATTAACTTTACTTCAAAGTTTTCATGCAAAATAAATAGTTCATTGTTATTCATATTTGTAAATAGTCACACTTTTTATTGACATGTTTTTGATAATTTAAAGGTAATAATGTATGGACCAATGTGCGCATAAACTGACAAGTCATAATAGATCTTGAAAAGGTGCTGACTTGACAATAATAAAAACGTTTATGTGAATTACTAACACGTTTATTTTAAACGAGAGCAATGCCCGTGCGATGGTACGGGTATGCACAATGAAAATAACTTTATTTGGATTTGAGTTTCACATTCCCCTTAATAATGAGTGTAAACGTATCAGGAAATTAGGGTAGTGATAAATCAAACCCCTTCTTTATAAAAATCACGATATGTGTGTCTAGAAAATAGAAAGTATGATGAATTTAAATATTACCCATCAATTTTGGTATTTCTGCTTTAATAACGCACACTTTTGTCTATATACTTTACCAGAATAACAACGGTCCTTAACAGTTACAAAAATCTAATGGGAAAGGCTCAATTTCTTTTTCCATGAATCAAAAAATGAAAACAATATCTTTGATTCCTTTGGTTCTAGGAAAAAGCTCTTAAAATCACCCACTCCATTTTATAAGCTAAGTATGAAATTAGTTCAAGACTAATAGGTTATTTTTTAGCATAGTAACAAAGAAATAAATTGGCAGATACTTGTTTCACTTAAATAACGGATTATTTTTCTTTGTATTTATATTCAAGCCTTTTTTCATTAGAGCTTTTTTAGCTTATAAAATGACATATAAGTTATGGCTTAATATATAACAAATATTATGTAGGCATTTGATTTTAAAAAAGAATCGTTTTAAAAAATCAGTCTGTATACAAAACTTTATCCTCGTTGTATAATATTGCTCAAATAAAATCAAGTTGTTATGTCACAATAGCAGTTGCTGTTAGTGTATTTTTTGCCAGAACAGGGGTAGGCACAATTAAAAAATAACTTTATTTGGTTTTGGGTCTCAAATTTCCCTTAAAAATGAATGTAAATGCATCATGAAATTAGGGTAGTGATAAATTAAACCACTTCTTATAAAATTCACGATATGTGTGTCGAGAAAATAGAAAGTATGATGAATTTAAATATTAACCATCAATGTTGTTGATATGTCTGCTTTAATAACGCATGCTTTTCTCTATATAATATACTCCTACAGAATATGAATGGTACTCAACAGTTATAAAAATCTAATAGGCAAGGCTCATTTTCTTTTCACATGTATAAAAAAAATATATTTCCATATGATTCCTTTGGTTCTAGGAAAATGCTCTGAAAAAAAACCCAATTCCAGTGTATAGTTTAAGCATGAAATTAGTTTAAGACGAATTGGTTATTATTTGAGCCAGATAATATTTATTTGAATATGTATGCTTAGTGGAGAGTGGAAATATGGTTTATGGGTTTAAAAGACATATTTTCTTTTCACACGATTATTAACATAAAAACAATGTTTTAAATTCCTAGAGATTGATTTTCTAATAAATTATGTCATTTTGAAAGGACTTCCCACTCTTTTCTTCTAGTATTAACAAAGCAATAAATTTGCAGATACTTGTTCCTCAAACATAAAGGATTACTTTTCGTTGTATTTGTATTTTCATTGTAGCTTTTTTAGCTTATAAAATGACATATTTGGTAATGGTCTTAATATGTAACATATATTTTTAGGCATTTAATATTAAATCAGAATATTTTTAAATAATTTTTTCAAGAAAGTGTATACAGCTTGAAAGAAAACTGCCATTTAGTAAACCACATGATCTGCCTTTGAAATCAGTCTTTATACAAAACTTTATCCTCATTGCGTAATATTGCTCAAATAAAATCAAGCTGTTATGTCTAAATATCAGTTGCTGTTAGTGTATTTTTTTGCTTGAGCACGCACTTTCTGAAGCTAGTACCTATATATGAGTCGTAATACCCGCGATATGTCTTTACACTAAATATATGTATAACTTAAAGAACCGTACAATTTATACCCGTAGTTTTTGCCACGCAACTCATTGTTCTAGAAATGTAACTGTTTTGTTTTTATGAATGTTTTAGTTTTGGTAGCTCTTAAATACTTTTCTTAGTAATGATTTTTTATGGGAAAAGCATATTATTTATGTGAATTTTGATGCTTAAGTAAGGTGTGCATAGGTTTTATTTGTTTTAAAGAAACATTTCGAATCGCAAGGTCTGGGCTTAAAATTTACCCTGCTGATTTAGTTTAATATATGCAAAAAGTATAAAAACAGTTGCTAAGCTATAGTATTTGTGTCATCCAGGGTTGGGCGATATTATTGACTCTTACTCCACCAATAAATGGTACATTTCAAAAGGTCATAAAGTTGTACTCAATAGAAAAATATCTGTTCCACGTATTACCCACACTCATTGGTCCGTGCATATAACTCCTATATAAAATCCATTTGCGTCTGTAACAGTATCGATTTTCTTTTCATTCCTTCTATTACCTTGGGGCAGTTAATGGAGCAATCGTTCAAGAAAAAAAAATCGTGAAAACTGTTTAAGCACCGAAGGAATATAAATCTCCCACCTAAGAATCATTGGCATTGCTTTCATCACTAATCACTTGCTTCATGCATGTTTTTATTTATAAATATAACTTACCTAGCGTGTTTAACTTAATTTAGGCAAAAAAGAATATTAACAATGGCTAAGCTATAGTATTTGGTATCTGGTTTCACTCATGTGCTTTCTTTCTCTAATGCATTGAATACATTGTTAGTATTTGATTATGTATAACTAACTTTTAAAATGTCAAATACATTAAATATTTAAATTAAACATATAAAAGATATAAAGAAAAGTGGTAAAATAATAATGTGTATTTGATAATAAAGAAAATAATAGTATATAAATATTGTTAAAATATTTCACTAAAAAAACAATGACTATTGTTTGTAAAAAAATAGGTAGATTAACGTTGAACATAAAATGTAGACATCTGGAGAAAGACCAAAGCAAACATTTTTTTCGAACGGCTGGATAAAATACATATCGAAAATAAATAAAGGAAACAGTGTAAAGATGTAATTTGCAAACGAATATTAATTCTGTAATTTTTTACAAGAAACGTATACGTAGCGGCGCAACATTATCACACATAAAAATAAACCGTTTTATTACATCTAGTTCACAACATAAAACCACACGCACTCACTTTATTCACACACACACACACATAAACACACAAACAGGTAGTACCATTAAAAAAAATTAAATTTCATTGAAATAACCGCAGCTTTTTTTCTTTGTTTCCATTTTACAAAATAATATTAAAATTAAAATTCACGATATTGTGTATTTTATAATAAAGAAAATAAAAGTATATCAATATTGTATAAATATTACGCTAAAAAAGCAATGACTATTGTTTGTAAACAAAACGTTAGTTAGATTAACTTTGAACATAAATGTAGACATCTATAGAAAGATTACAGCAAACAATTTGTCGAACGGCTGGACAAAATACATCTCGGAAATACATAAAGGAAACAGTGTAAAGATGTAATTTGCAATCAAATATTAATTCTTAAATTTTAAGAAAAAATATATCCATAGTCTTGTTAGAGGCGCAACATTACCAGACATAAAATAAACCGTTTCATCACATTTAGTTCAAAACAAAAAACACACACTCACACACACTCACTAATTCACACATGTGCACACACAAAGATAAACACACACACAGATGGATTGTACCATTAAAAAAATCACATTGAAATAACTGCGGCTCTTTTTACTTTGTTTCCCTTTTTAGAAATTAATATGAGCTTAAACAATGACGTAAAAGTCACAATATTTTATTGCGAGAAACGCCGTCTTTTTACTCTCGACACAAATTTTTTAAATTATTTTACGATTTAATTTTCAATAGTTTATTTTATTTTCGGGAGTTACCCCGCATAGCGAGCACCCACACTCCCACCCCCACTCATACACGACTCAGGCGCAATATATATAGGGATTGTAAATATGATTAACAGTTGATAATTTAATCTTTTATGTTATCTTGTGACAAACTTTGCTTACTACGTTTCATGCAAAATGGATAGTTCTTTGTTACTAACATGTGTAAAAATTATATTTTATTTTTTACATGTTTTGGTAATGATGTGATAATAATAAATGGACAAATGGACGAATACACTGACAAGTCATAATCATCAATGAAGCTTAAACTGCTTCAAATTATAGATGTGCTTGATGTGGATCCCATTACAGTCACATAATTTATTTTTTAGGCACTGTGCTGTATTATTGGTGCACTGATAATTGGTGCGCACTATTCAATGCCGCAAGTTAACGTCCGGCTGACTCCTCAGCAATATTTGTTAATACTTCGAACTTCAAACTTCTTCGCTGTAGTATCACCTTATGATGTGTGTAATTCACTATGCATTTACTACTATCCTGATTATATCATTATTATTAATGCAAACTTATATACCGCGAAGCCTAAGGTTGGAGGTTTTCTCATAGCACATATATTCGTATATATAATCAAAATGTATACTCTGCTATGTCCGTTCGTAACGCTAGATTTTAGAAAGTGCACGCTAAAAAAATAGCGCTGAAGAAAATACTGAGGAAAATCGCTATTTTCAAACGCCCGCATAAAATTTTTCAATATGGAACAGATATTTAATTTTTCTTTCTTGGTCTCTACATTTTCTGATTATTTACTATGCGGCTTCAGGCAAAAGGGACAATTACAAAAACTGAAATATATCCATTTAGAAAACTTCCGTCATTGTTTACGGGTAATACACTAGTTTTAATATAATATACAAAATACACAAACAAATTGTGCAATGAAAACAATAAATTTAAGCTTTATTTTAAACTAACACGACAGTTAACATTTCGGCTAATGCCTTCATCAGTACAATAACTAACATAAAATAGGTACTTACATATATTTAAATTCTTAAAACATATTATATCATAAAATAAATTAAAATATTTATGTAAAATAAAAAGAAAGGAAAAACAAAAACAAACAAGGACACAGGATATAGGAAAAAAGGAGGAAGTATCTAAATTTAAAAGGAAAATCACAACGGGAAAAAGATTCTGCAGTTAGGTAAAATTATGAATTTGGTTTATTCCATATGGAGCCAACGTACCAAATCGTTTTATAAGTTTATTTTCCATGTGAATCTAATCATAGGTATTGCTTGCATATAAAATACGAGTAACTGGAATATCTGAAATACCGTCATGGTCAACACTGTTAAAATGTTTAGAAACAGGACATAGAGCCTGCTTATTTATATTATACAGGTGTTCTCGAAACCGATCTCCAAGACGAAAACCAGTCTCACCCACATAAATTGTATTACAACTCTTGCAAAGAATAGCATAAATCACGTTGTGACATGCGCAAGTGAATCAATCTTTTATTATGAAGTTTTCAAGAAGGAAAGAAATATCGATAATTTCAATCACATTTGGATAAATATTGCAACGGTTACGGTTGCAACCTTTTGTTCCAATATGTGCTTTCATTGTGGGAAGGTGACTTCTTAAAAGTAAATCTCTGAGGCTTCTATCTCTCCGGAAAGCCAAAAGAGGAGGTTTTTTTGAAGACCTGCTGTGTTAGAGGGTCAACCATGAGGATTGTTCGGTTTTTGAGAATCACCTGGCGGGCTTTAAAACAACGTTGATGAAAAGTTAAAATACATTTGGATCGATCACATTGATCAGAAACAGATGTAAATGTTTCATGTCTGGTCATGCCTTTAATTAGATTGACAGCGGATATTAAAACTGTTTCCGGGTATGACATCCTTCGAAAAAAATCCAGCATTTCATTACTTTTCTCCAAAACGTCTGCCTCATCACTGTAAAGTCTTTTAAGTCTCAATAGTTGAGAAAGTGGGATAACATTCTTACACGATTGAGGATGGGACGATGCATACATAAGGAAACAATGGCTGTCTGTAGACTTGTATAAAATTGATGTTGATATTTTGTTTTATTTCAATTTATCTTGTATGTCCAAAAAATTGACAGCACTCCTATGGATGGTCGAAGTAAATTTGATTGAAGAATGGAAGTTACCAACGAAGTCAATAAAACTTTGCAATTGTTGCATGTCCATTTTTGTTATTCAAATACAATCTTCAATGTATCTCCTGTAGTACTCTGGAGAGATACCTTTGTAATTTTTACTCCATAGGTGTTCAAAATGGCCCATAAATATACATGCTTAACTTGGTCCCATCTTCGTACCGGGTCCCAAATCTGAATAGTTGTATGTTTTTTTGCCGGATCCGGGTACGAATCCGAGTACTAGGGTTGTTTAACGAAAATCGGAAATGTGAATTAATTTCGGTTTTGAAAACGATTAGCGGTTGCTTTAGATCTCAAAACACTAACCGCCTTGTATTCACGTTTTCTACAAATAAAATGTAATTTTAGGCATTCAATTTGGTTTATTAAATTATTATTGACTGTATTTTTTATTGTTTACTTTACCACCTTCTATACTCTTTATGCAAATTGCAATGATATTATAATTATGGCCAGAAGAAGGGATTATTAATGTATTACAATTTAAAACAATAAATTCATTATACATTACTTGTAAATTTAGTTTCTCTTGTTAACATGTTACTTATTTACTTTACAGTTTAAATTATAAATATGGCGGCGTGGCGCTAGTCGCTAGAAGTAAAAACGGAAGTTCAGAAAATTGGTTTATTAACTTTACATCTTTATAATTTCAAATTATTAATTTCTATAGTAAGGTAACATTTGTTATATGTTTAACAATTTGTAAATATATAACTTGATATTTATCGAATTATAAAAAAGTATTTTTTAAGGTACTTTTAGATATTTGGCAATCGGCTATTTGAGTGGGAACTATTTTCCGAGGCGAATAGTTCCGAAAAAACCAATATCCGGCCGGGGCGAATGTCCGGGCCGATTTCCGGTTGGTCCCTACTTAAAAGCGATTTAAATGTAGATGAATGATTAAGCTTATATTTATTTAAAAAATAATAATATAAAAAAATGGGTCGTAGATTTTACGAAAATTGGTATCAATACTATAACTTCTAGTAATTACGGTAGAGTCGTTAGGAATATAACATATTGAATTTCAGGAAATATACAAATGTAATGACGTTAATATCGGATTTAGCCTCATAAAATCAAGTCATCAGTATAAAAAAAAACACTAACAATAGATAGAACAATTGTAAGTTGTTTATATTATTTTGAAACAATGTAATAAATATTTATGTTTCATAGTTAGTACACACTGTTGAGTTACTTGATTTAGTTCACTAAATAGTATATATATTTCATTTTTTTTTAACTCAAAAAAGATATAGTTGCAAAACCAGTGTTTGCATATGTAACGTCAATCACCATGCTTTAATTCTTATTAATCTATTTTTTTAAAAGGTAAGTCCTAAGAGAATAATGTTATTTCAGAAATATAGTTCACTTGGAAAAATGAGACATTGAATAATCATATTTCCATTACAAATATAATACTTTTTTAAAAGTGTATTTCAGAAACATGGGTATATATGATAATGTGTGCTTTGATATTACTCGTAGGAAATATAACTTAAAGTTATTAAATATGAATTACTTGATTTTAAATAAAGGACTAAATCTTTTATAATCATTTCATACAAATATCTTATCTTATCTTACCTTATATTATCTTATCTATACAGACGCTCCTTCTATGCACAAGATAATTGCGTCCACATACCATGACGGATGATCTGTTGGCAAGTGATGCAGCGTTCACAGGCCGCGACTTTGTGGGTTCCACGCATTACCCAACCGCCTAACTAGTGTTAGGTACCCATTCGGAGCTGGGTGACTCAGGGACACCCTAGGCCACGGGAACAAATCCTTCTCTTGATGTTTATTCGAACCCATGACCATCGGTACGACAGTCGAGCTCGCTGCCGCCACTCGACCACTTAATATTAATGTAATAAAAAAAAACTCTTAAAAAACCACGTTTTTTACTATAAATCCTTTATGTAAGAGAAGTAACTAAAGAATGTTCATTATAATACGGAGCGCAAGACCATCCAAAAATACAAATTTTTAGTTGTGTCGTAAAACATGTTTAATATAATGCGCACCGATCAGGAATATGTTTATAAAAAGTGTTGTCAATCAAATACGCACCTTATTGAGCGACAGAAAGGCCGTTCAATATAATACGCACCGCGACACTCTATCCCAAAAAATAACATGATACATAGAGGATAAATAAAATAATCCAACAATTCAATAATTTAATGATTGTTCATGCGATCGATCTGAAATTTCGATACGTCGTTTTTAAAATCGGAACAAAACTGCCTGCTAATTTTCAGCTCGCTAGCTTACGAGGAAGTGGGTTAAAAATCGGTCCAAAGTTTTGGCGACAAGCAAGCAAGTAAGGGCGCAAGCAGACACCACGAGGTAATATAAAGGATTTTTCTTTAATTGAACCCTTAAAGATTGGAGTTACAAAGCCGTAGTTGGCCTTAGATCTTGTCGCACAGCGTGTGTAAAAGAAAATAATGCTTTTTACATGATATAGACTAATATGATGGGTAAATCATCACGCTGTAATTTATCTGACAACTCTAAATTGTTATTTTTTATTAATGATTGTTGCTGTTTTCTATTCGCTTTCGAGATCCAAATTCTAGACCATCTGATTTATTCTCTAAATAATTGGGATGGGAAAATATCCTTAAACAAAAATACTACTTGATTGTGTTTTGTTGTTCCCATATAAATCTTAACCGGTATTATTGTCGTATGGTATTAAAAATAAAGCGAATAAATGTACATCAGTCAGTGCTCTCTATGCGGGCAACATTAGACACATTTTGTTTTTAATATATCTTTAAAAAATGAAAATGTATGCGTAAAATATTAAAAATGTTGATGTTGAGATTTCAAGAGCGTGTTTGTCGACGTAAAATGTTACGACGTGGCGCCATTTTTTATCAATATACATAATTCCCGTTGTTTGCATGGATGTAATGCTGTTAGGTGGTGCTGCTATCGATTTTGTTTTATAGGGCTAATAATTTTAGAAAGCAACGCATCAAATTACTGCACCAAAAATAACACTTTTCGAACGTTCCGCATAAAATTGTTCTATATGATCATAAATGAATCAAATAAAAATAAATAAAATAAATGAAAGTTCTGAATTACGTTATTTTAAAATCTGATGTGTATTTATTTTGAGAACTTTCGTGATTTTTGACGGGTGATACACTAGTACTTATATTAAATTGTGAAAATGGAACGTTTGAAAAACAGCCATGGTTTATTTGCTAAGTTATTTATTGTTATGTTAATATCCTGCTTTACGTGTGTGCGCGTGTGTGTGTTTAATTATTTGTGCACACCATTGTGTTTATGTGTGTTTTATATATATTTTTTTTTGCGCATGGGTGTGTGTTTGTGTTTATTGTGGACTACGCATGAAGAAACGTATTTTTTGTCTGCTAATGTCACTCCTCTAATAAGACTTAAAGTATTTATTTGATTAATTATTCATATTTATTTGAAATATGCGTTTTGACACTTTTGTCATTGATATAACCTTTTAACAATAATTATTTCTTTTTTAAAAATTTTGTTTAATACGAATTAGCATAGTGTTATTTTACTATAATATATGGTAAAAAGATGTTGCTTATTTCTAAATTAATGTATTTGATATTTTAAATTTTTTTTTAAAATACCATTTAATATAGTGTCATTATATTTGTTATTTTTATTTGTCTAAATCATAATACAGTGGTATTTCGGTATACGTACTTAATCCATTCCAGACCATTGGACTTATATCAAAAGGGACGAATACCAAACGTACGTTTCCAAAGAAATAGAGGGGAAATGATTAATCTGTTCCCATGGGAAAAATAGCATATTGTTATGTACATATTATACATTTATTGACGTTGTTGCCAAAAACATTTTAAACACTGCTTAATACTAGCATACATAAATAAAAAGAACGTAGCCACTTTTTTTTCTGTTTTACTCTATCCAGATCAAACGCTTTTTTTCAGCACAATCTCATGTATCTATTCTTTGCTATGTAATTGATTTCAGACCCCTCGCAACATTTGCCCATTTTATAAATTCTATATTTGTGACAATCATATCAATCATTGAAATTTACGGATAAAACACAAAATCACGTGACACGTTACTATTATTATGCGTGTCGTTCAATGTAAGCCATACTAATACTCTTGAGTATTGCGCAGTGTGTAGCGATTCCTACAAGTTACGTACGCCTATGCATGATGTGCCATTTTGTCTCCGAGGAGCCTTCCATAAATGACATCTCGTACCTGGAGGGGAGGGGGTCACATATTTGTAACGATGTGTGACGATGGGGGGGGGGTTGTTTAAGATCTGTGTTTAATTATTGGCTTGAGAGTCGCAAATTGATCACACTTTGATCACCATTTGTTTAAAAGATTTGAACTAAAATAATATTATATGAATTTTCTAATAAAATTGTTTTTGGACGATAGATTTCATATATTATCGTATATGAAATGAAGGATAAATACGAACTGCCGGGGCTTTCGTAATAGTGTGGCTAATGTGCGGCACATAAATTTGTTTATAGAGAGGTAAATGTGTTACTTTTAAAAGTTACTCGTTATTTGGTGTTAATGTTCATGTATATGAGTCAGATATTTATAAGCGGATTTTTCTCGTGTCTGCAGCGTCGTATCGGGGGTATGTGCCACCCGAAGCATAATCCAGATTGGCCACCCCCCCCCCACTCGGTAAAAAAATATAAGAAAATGGGATTTCTATTGAACTTTGAAAACTAATAATATATAATCAATAAATGCTTATGTTAAAATCAATTTTTTTAAATAAAACTTTTATTTCTGGATCTAAAATCTTCTCATTGCAAACTCTTTCAATGTTTTCAGCCAAGCAATGCTTAAAAATAAAAAAAAACCTATAGATTATTCAACATTGGTGTATTCCTGATGATTGTAATACAATTTTCTTTAACGTATATTTAGATAAGCTTGTCTCGCAGCTGATATATCTGAAGTAAGTTGTAAGAAATAGTTGAAAATAATAGTATTGGATAGAGAACAAATTCTTTCTACCAAAGAATTATTCCTTGATTTTGGTCTGCACGAGGCATAAGTTATGGGATAACATCTTATACATTCTTAACAATTCTGTATACTTATATATGTCCATACATCAGTATCCACTTAGCACTCCTGGCTCACGTAATAAACAAATTATTATTCTCAATACTGAGATTTCCCGACTCACACAAATTTTTTCTTACAAAATAATTATTCCTTGATTGTCTTCTGTGCGAGGCATAAGTTATGAGATAACATATTATCCATTTAAAACAATTATGTATACCTGTATTTCTCATACATAAGTATCCGCTGAGCAATCTTGCTTGGGTAAAAATAAGGGCTGATATGGATTAATTTAAATGTAATTGTTAACTCTTGAACAATTAATCGTTAATTTAGATTAAAGCCAAAAATTAAAATGTATGATGTCATAAGTAAAACTTATAAAACGTTCTTGTTGAAAATATAAATAACACTGGAATGTCTCCTTTACATGTCATCTTTCAACCAACTATGCAAAAGGACAAGTATGTTGACATTATTTGGTTCAAGTGATGAGTGTGTGTAATTGACAATATAATGAGTCGAGCTGAACAATCATTCACGTGGAACTGAGGTAACTGGTATGCACAAAACGGTCTCGGCAAGGAATGACATTATCGGATATCGGTGTTCATTAAGTTTCCACCATTGAAGAGGGTTAATGGATTCAGGAACTTTCATCTCCATTTTGTAACGTAGTAATTCATCAGAAGAGTTGTCATCATGTTATGTCTCTGCGACAGACTCCATTACTGCCATTAGCTTAATATGCTTTCCATTTGGTTTGATATGTAGGCGAATTGTTAGAGCCATGGTAGGAAAACTTTATCAACATTTTGAACATTCCCATCAGTCAATAATTTAAAACCAAAATGTTCGTGTAATCGTCAGGAAATTTATTATTTATCAGCCGCTATTATTATTATTTTTTTTTCCTTAAAATAATTTGTAAGTGATGAGTCGATTAATCGTTAAAATTAATTTATTCGTTAAATTTTCTTAAAGATAAATCGAGAAAATAATCGTTAATTTCCACAGACCTAGTAATAATATAATTTATTTTCCTCTGCTCAAGACACTTTGTGGGAATAACATCTTATCCGCCTATAAAAACAATTATGTATAATTGTATGTTCTTATAGTCATTATATATTTCCAATCTGAGCACTCCTTCCTTTAACGACACTGCTATTTCTTTAACATCTTCAGCTTACCATATCATATATTGTGTGTAATACAAAACAAAATTGACTTACCTTAATAGACATACAATATGCAAACAACTAATATCAAGCAATACAATGGCACATAATCATAGCATTTTACCAAAGTTACATGTCAGCGTTTATAAATAAATATTACTTTTAAAAAATTCATTATCATTATACAAAATACAAATCTTGGCATTAAACATAAGCAATAAATAAAATCATAATAGTGATACATATGGTGGTATATTTCTTTTGTCTACACGCCCCATAAAAAATAAAAAGTACTTATTATCATTAACATAATAATCATGGATACTTTCCTTCTACGCAGTGGATGTCAAGTCTCATAGTTATAGGGATCTAGTCTTGCTCTCCGCTTACTGATAACACACCGAAGTGACACAAGTCTATATAAACAATCCAATGTTTATTCTGTTATGGACTGGCTATTCTTTATCGAAAAGCAAATATAAATTTTATACAAATCCTACTACACAACTCGTAGTATATTTACACAATCTACCTGACTATATTATCACGGGTACAACTACACACCATTCAGTACAAATCTCAATATGTGTGTAAGTCCCCCGGTCATACCCGATCGCTCTTGGGCGACGCTCAAAAATAAACTCCATTGACTCACTGCTGTAACAACTGGCCTCCCTGACCTCCGGCCTGTCCTCTGACCACACACTCACGTAATCTGAGTTCACTAAAAAATCCTACCCGTGAACTGGTCACTCATTCAACAAGCATTCACCCCCAGTGATTTTCATACCCTGGCACTTACTGACAGTGGAAATACCTACCCAATTTTCTCTTTTAACATATACGTTGTTGTCGCTATTACCTTGACCATATTTAAAGATAACATCTTGACCTACACGTTCATACGTCCACGTAGCAAAAAATAATACATTTAACAACATGACACATCCACCCACAAGGCTCAACCATATTTATTAGGGAACCAGTTATCATTAATGTCATTAAACAAAAACAAAAAAAAAGAAAACAAATTCCAAAAAATTAGACGTCATCGGTTAAAGGCGAATATGTGACATGGGTCTTGTCTATGAGCACACACTTCGTATTTATGGCATCTGCTTGTCCTGTTCCTCTTGCCCCCACCTATCTCCTTGCTCTTTTCTCTTTACTCCTAGCTGTAAGGGTGGATACCAGAGTTTAGTGCCCTCTCGCAACTTTGATCCGTCAGAGGGTACGCTCCTCACCAATTGCCTTCCACATTTTTATGGTTGATACGCGCCAGTAACACGTCTTTCTTGCAGACGTCCTTGTAGCGCTGGCATTGGCGACCTCATTTCCTCAAACCAGTTGCCAGCTCACCGTAAATCTGGGCTTTTGGAATGCACTAAGAGCCCACCCTGTGGAATCGACCAAACAACTGCAGACGACCCTCACTCAGGATTAAGTGCATACTCAAGAAATCGCTCCTCCTGAGTACCTCCACATGTGTGATGTTATCTTGCCACTCAATGTGTAGGATCCTACGCAAGCATCGCAATTGGAAATTGTTAAGTAGCTTTATATTTGCTTAGCTTAGGTCGTCCAGCACTCGCTGCCATAAAGCTGTGTGCTGAGCCTGGCACACAGTTTTGTTCGTCCTATAAGTGAGCTGCGAATTCTTTGATTTAGCCTAGCCATTAACGATGCGGCCCTGCCGATTCTAGTTTATATTTCCTTTTCGGAGAGAGTGTGCATGTCGTGTTACTGCAAAGGTAGATGTAACCATCGACCATATTCAAGGTGTTTCCCTCAATGGAGATTGCTGGGAGGCAGTATGTGCCTTGTCTTATAATGTAGGTCGTTTTGAGTCTAATCATTATACCGAATTCATTTCGTGCCTCTGAGAACGTATTGATCAGTAGTTTGAGTCACATCTCTGTATGTGGTATTCGCGAAGAGCAACTCTCTAATTAATACATGCCCTTCCCATCTTACTGAACTTCTGTGTCTATTCACTAAGTCTTCAACTACGCTTTACTGCAGACACTACTATTCTCTCAGTTCCTAAGACACATTGCGGAATGTATTTCTCTGTTTGTGCTGCCAAACAATGTAATTCTCTACCAATACACATCCGTAGTATTCAAACTTTTAATGCCTTCAAGACTGCACTTAAGACACATCTTTTAACATTATATCTCAAAATTAAAGAAGCAATATTTCTTTTAATGATAAGCGTAGCTCATTTGTAACGTATTGTCATTTTGTGGTTCCTAGGATATGAATGTTTTTGTAAACAAAAAAGTTTTATGTTTGTTATTATCTTTTTTGTAAAGTGCTGTGAGCCCAGTTCCTTATTGGAGTACAGTGCTAGTATCAATTATTATTTTACCCTTCGCCAGTGATAGCGAACCTATGGCAGAGCCTCATCAGCAGGACCGCAATAAAATAGTATTTCTTTTAGCAATAATCATAATAATATGATACAATGTAATTTAAATAGGGCTGCAGAAATTAACGATTAATTTCTCGATTAATCGTTAAACATTGTATCGATTAAATATAGATTAAAAAATTTTAATCGAAAAAATTCGATTAAAATTTAATGAAATATTTATAATATATTTTTTTCTTAATGTATTAAAAATAATTAATTATTAATAATAATTTATATATTTTAAATGTACAAACGTCTCCAGCGTATTACTATAATTTATTAATTTATGTAGACACTGATAAATAAAATAAAATTTAGTTCAAAGTATTTTTTTTTAAAGTCAATCACCTGTTTTTGTTACTTCCTTTGAGATGTTCAGTTTAATGACGTCATACATTTTAATTTTTGGCTTTAATCGAAATAAACGATTAATTCATTAAACTCATGGTTAATTTTTCAAATGTTAACGATTAAAATTAAATGAATCGTTACCAGCCATAAATTTAAATAAGTGTTTAAATTTTGTTATTGAAAATTTCACATTCGTACTAATCGCAATATGCCACTGGCGTAGGGCATCAGCACAGATTAAAGATTTTCATATATCACCATATATATATTTATTGATCCAATTAATGACGTTGTTTTGACAAATTATTTTACTTGTTACATAGCAAAGAATACCCAGAGTTAAAGCGGCTAATGGTTGCTAAACGAATTCAAATTTAAGGCACACTGTCGGTGAGATTTAATCTTTTCATTGTTATATAGATTTTAGTTTTCAAATATAAACATTTTGCTTTAACCTGTTAAATATTATATTTAATATCTTAAATCGAAGGTACATATATAAATATACTGTCAATAATATGCAAAATACAAAATAAACGAATTGTGTAATGAAAACAATAAATTTGAGCTTTTTTATTAAACTAACGCTACAGTAAACGTTTCGGCTAATCCAGGGGTGGGCTAACTATGGCTCGCAGATGAGATTATGCGTCCCGTATGCATGTACATGTTACATTTTTTTTTAAAATTGTCGCTATATTTTTAAAATTTCATTCTGAGTGTTTGAAAAATTATCTTTAATCATTATTGTTAACACTCTTATTCGAAACAGCATTTCAGCTCAGCCGTAAAGGGCTTTTGTTTACAATCTACATATTGGCGGTTTTGTAAAAATTGTAAATCAAAAGTGAATAGACGTTGATTTAACCATGAGGGCTACCAAAAAAAAAGAAAAAAATATCGAGGACGAGCGTTGGAAGCAAAGCAGTCTGCTTGCTGTTCTTTAAGTGTGTGAGTGTCTGTATGGCGTACAACTTAAAAAGACACCACCATACAAAACATAATATATATTTCGGGCACACTTTAACGAACGAAGAGAGTAAAAGGAATTGTAAGGAGTTTGTTAATAATTTAAAGAAGCAGCAAACTGTTTTCGCCAAATAGTCTTTAATACAAGATAATGCAACCGAATTAGTTTGGTGATGTCCTATAAGATTGTAAAACGTAACAAGTCTTTTTTCTGGCAGCAAGTTCATCAATGAATGCTTGTCAGATGCAGAGAGCATTATGTGTACGGAACAGAAAACAACATTTGACATCATTTCTTTATTAAGGAGAACTGTAGTCAGGCGTGTTGAAAAAAAAACGACAATTTGATGCACCAACTTCGCAATGCAAGCAAAGACTTTCTGTGGTACTCCCTTGCGTTGGATAAATGTACCCATGTACAGGACACAGCACACTTATTATTTATACGGTTAATAAACACTAGTTTTGAGCTTGCCGGAGAATTACTTAGTGTTGAGCCACTCAGAAATACAACTACAGGCCAGGATTTATTAAATGCTGTTGAGAACTGTATTGGTGTGTAATAAGATAGCAAGTGTAACAACTGATTGAGCGCGTGCTTTGACTGGAAACAAAACGTAGATCTTGTCACTATTTGGGTCCACATTCATCTGTGAGCAGGCTTTTACTTGCACGAAAACTAAAAAGTATAAGAACAGATCGAAGTTGACTGACTAACTTTGTTTGAATATAGGCATGCGAATCACAACCAGTAAACTGGTTCCACAGTTCAAGAACATTATCCAAAATTGTGGACAGTTACATACTTCTCATTAATTATAAGTGTACTCTATTTTCAGGTTATATGTAAATGATGTTCCTATTTCTTCATAGTTATTATGACAGTCAAAATATTAACTTTTGTAGAAATAATAATGAATAGTAAAGTCTTATTATCAAATTAGAAACTGTTTCAGTTCGTATTTTAAAATTTGATGTACATGTGAAATATAGTGTGAATTTGAAATAAAATGACAAGTACATGGTTATTATCAGTAATTTGTATCTAGTCGTTGTCAATTGTAATTAAAGTAGACAATATATTTATATGTATATATATATATATATATATATGTGGCATTGCATATAACAATACAGTTTTCAATGCGGCCCCACTTAGAAAATATTTGCCGAGACCTGGGCTAATGCCTTCATCAGTACAAGAAACATAAAGTACGTACTTACATAAGTAACAAAATTATATTCAAATTCTTAATACATATTATATCATAAAACAGTTATGTAAAATAAAAAGAAAGGAAAAACAACAAACAAAGACACATGATGTTGGAAAAGAGAGGACGTATCAAAAGTTGTATTAAAAACCAAAACGTGAAAAATATTGTACAGTTAGGTAAAATTATGAATCTGTTTCATTCCAAAACAAGCCAACGTATTCTATTTGATGTATTAATCAGAAATATTCAATAATTTGATAATATATCAAAACACGAAAGCTTATACGAAAACCAAGCCTATTCACATATGCTCTGCTAAAATAAGCCCAAGAAATCCAAAAAGTAGCATGTGAAATATGTATATATAAGTTAAACTAATAGATGTTAGGGTTGACGGATACTGTTGACCCTTTTCATATTTGAATATGCAGGCATAGAGCGTTTATTCGTAAACATTCAATTCATTACTATTGACTAATAATGTTACATATTTTTAGCATATGATAATTTTATATTTAATATTTCATTTTTAAATTGTGTGACTTTCTATACTCAAGTCGTGAACCCTCACAAATGAATCCATTAAAAAAAAATATGACATTGATATAGTGGGCGATAATTTCAAAATAACTGGACAGAATCATTTGAAATTATTGAACATTATAGGAAAGCATTATGCATTCTATCCGGGAAAATGTTGTGTGTCACATATTAAGTGTCCGTCCAATCTTTAACAACAACCACAAGACGGATACATATGCTATATATAGATACACTAAAAGGGCATACATTTAATTACATTACTTTCGATCGATTAAAATTTTTTATACAATGCACTGTCCTCCAAGATCCATCTGTGGTAATGTTTTGATATCTCTAGAACCATTAGAAGTGGTTTAATTTTACGTTTGAAATTGTGAAATTTTTCTAA
Organism: Ampullaceana balthica; assembly: GCA_944989445.1. Classification (NCBI taxonomy): domain Eukaryota; kingdom Metazoa; phylum Mollusca; class Gastropoda; family Lymnaeidae; genus Ampullaceana; species Ampullaceana balthica. The sequence goes on from CALYLW010002003.1 coordinate 40,983, forward strand.
CGGAAGTGAAAGCAAGATAATAAAAACTTTGTAATAACCATGCATAGCTAGCAATAATTTTGCGTTATGCTTTTGTTTATATGATGAGGGAAGAGCTGGTTATATTTGAAGCTTAGCCCGAAATAATACTAGGATAAGATATATACAATGCTTGGATGGGAACTTTTTGTGCAACCAGACATAAGACCAGAAAAGTAGTTTCAATAAATAGAGATGATGCGCCATCCATGTTAGGAACAACATATGGCTCTATAAATGATTTGTTAAAGAAGCTAAACATAATTTTATTCAGTTTCATTGTCTCATTCCCCATGAAGCTTTTTGTGCCCGGACAGATGCAAAATATTAGACTTAATTAGACGATGTTCTCAAAGATGTCACCAAATTTTTAAAAAAATATCATGGCTTGGGCTTTTAAATGTCGACATTTTCAAGCACTTATTGATGAGGTTCAAGCACATAATAATTTGCTTACGTAAAATAATGTCCTTTGATTGAGCAGACTGCGGGTTTTAGATGGGTTGTAGGCTGCTTGGAAGAAATTAGGCTATGTTTGAATGGAAAAATTATGGATTATCCACAGCTCCCTGATATGATCTGGCTCAACAACCTTATGTTTTTTTTAGATTTTAAGCAGCACTTCAATGTACTGAACAAGCAATTGCAAGGTTTTGGGAAATAAGGCACACATGATGTTTTGCAATATAGAAACATTTGAAAGAAAACTGCAAGCTTTTAAAAAGAGATTTTGAATTTTGACATCTCAAATATTTTACACATCTAAAGATGCATCTAGAAAAGTTTACACAATTTGTCATCATTATCACCAGTCCCGTGACCGTTGCGGTCGTTGGGGGAGATCATGGACACATCAACAGATAACGATCTCCAAATTTGCCTATGTTCAGCGGCGGCCGATAATTCATGCAATTTCATCCCTGTCCATTTTCTTTATGTTGCCCAGCCAGATTTTCCATTATCGACCTCTTTGCTGGCCTCCTTCTACAGTGGCTTGAAGGATACTTTTTGTCAGGGTTCCAAGTCGCAGTACATGACCAAACCATGCCATCTTACGTCTTTTAATTGTTTTTGTAATGGTTTCTTCATGATCCGCAGTAGAGTTTATTCTTTCCCAGACATATTCATTGGTCTTGTGTTCTAAATAGGAGATTTGGAGAATTTTCTCATGCATTTGTTTTCAAATGCCTGCAGTTTGCTTTCTGTGGCTGCCTATAGTGTCCAGGTCTCACATCCATAATGGACAATGGTTTTGACGAGAGCTCTGTAAAGCCTGAGCTTTGTTGGCTGGCTGATGTTCCATATTTTGGTTAACTTCGTTATTTCTGCCATTGCCGACCCATTTATAGCTCGAATTTCAGCTTCACATGTATCATCTCTAGACATGATAGCGCCTATATATTTAAAGTTATGTACCTCCTCCAGCTTGTGTTGGTTCAATACGATGTTGGTCGTACAGTTATGTGAGGTATTAATCAATATCTTGCTTTTCTCTGAGCAAATTTCCATCTTATATGCACCTGATCTGGCTAGTTTGTCAGTGAGCTCCTGTAGTTCTTTACTGCTCCCAGCCAAAAGATCTAAGTCATCAGCAAATCTTACTTTGCTTAAGGGTCTTCCGCCTATAGAGATGGATGTGTTATGATCACTGAGAGTTTCTTGCATGCTTTTTTTCAAGGAAGATATTCAAAAGGACAGGTGAGAGAATGCAGCCTGGGCGGACTCCGATCGTCGTTTTGAAGAAGTCCCATATGCAGCCTTTTAAAAAAAATTGCACTGCTTGCCTGATTGTAAAGTTCTTTGATCACCTTTACCAGCCCTTATTCAATGTTGAAACTTCTCATCACTTGCCAAAGTCCCTCGTGTCATACTCGTTCAAAGGCTTTCTTGAAGTCTATGAAGTTGTGGTGGAGTTCACGTTTGTGATCTATTTCTATGAGCAAGCGACAGTTGAATATCTGCTCGATTGTGCTTCTGCCTGGTCTGAAACCTGTCTGTTATTCCTGGAATATTGGCTTTAGCCGTCCGAGGATACTTTTTAGCATTACTTTGCTAGGATGGCTGATAAGGCTGATTGTTCTATAATTCTGGCATTGTTTCGTATTGCCTTTCTCATGTAATGGTATGATTAGCGACTGCGTCCAATTTGTGGGCCATATCTTATTTTCAAATATTTCCTGATATAGTTTTGTGAAGGCTTTTGTTAAATCTGCTCCTCCATGTTTCAGCAATTCAGCAGTGATGTTGTCAACTCCAGGCGACTTACCCACTTATAAGTTTCGTACTGCCTCGTCAACTTCGCTCAACAGCACTGGTATATCATTCATCTCTCTGCTCTGTTGATTCTGTAGTATGTTGCTATCTGGATTGATTTTACAATTGTACAGTTTGGTGCAATTTTCTGTACATCGGTTTATTATCGCTGTGCTATCAGTGTTGTTCGTCCGTCGTGGTCGACGATGACCACTATCATCATATTTGCTGGACCGCCACATGTGTCCTCTGGTGGCTTATTAACCCTATTTTTGGCAAGAAAAAGGCGTTCGCATGTCGGACAAGAGATTGAAGTGGTCCCTTTAAGGGGATTTTGGTTACGTTCCTTTCTGGCTTGACGTTTTAAACTTGGCAGCCTGTTGTCTAGTAGCTTCACAGACAGCTGCGCCATTCCATATCGTAGAGCGCCAGTGGGCTCGGTTACTGGCTGCTGCTTTCCAGGAGTAATGTCCGATGTCGAAGGCCTCCATAGCAGTTTTAAGTGCGTCCTTGTAGCACTTTCGTGGACTTCCGCGTGCTCTTTGCCCTTCGGTAAGTTCACCATAGAAGAGCCTCTTGGGGAGGCGATGGTCGGGCATGCGCACTAGATGCCCCCGCCCAGCGTAGTTGGCTTTGCATGAGGATAGTGTGAATGTTTCGGAGTCCTGACCTGGCTAATGTTTCGGTGTCTGGAACTTTTTCCTGCCATTTTATATTGAGCATTTTTCTAAGGCTTTTGGTGTGGAAGTGGTTCAGCAACCTCGCATGGCGTTGGTATGCAGTCCAAGTTTTCACATGCATATAATAATGTGGGGAGCACTACATGCAATCTACCGAATGCTGCGCTGGCCTTTGAGATTCTCGAGTTCACCTCGTCATCAATATTGGCCTTCTGGGACAGTGTGCTGCCGAGGTAAGTAAAACGGCTCACTGTGTTGATTTTTGTTGCCGTTGATGAATATGTTAGGGTCAGTATAAGATTTTGCCCGGGGGCCGGCTGGTATAACACTTCTGTCTTTTTTGTTATGATGGTGAGCCCAAAGCTAGAGCATGCACTGGAAAAGTTATAAGCACTTATTTGCAATTGTGCTTCAGAGCCCGCGTTAAGGGCACAATCATCAGCAAAAAGAAATTCCAGGACGCTGTCTGATTTGACCTTTGTCTTAGCTTCAAGCCTCCTGGGGTTGAACAGACGACCATCAGTGCGATACCTGAAGTCCATGCCAACATTTCTATTCCTGAAGGCCTCTGTAAGCATGGATGAGAACATGAGGCTGAACAATGTTGGGGCCAGAACACATTCTTGCTTAACGCCATTTTGTGACAGGGAATAGTTTAGAGACCTCTCCGTTCTCATGAAATTGCATTACAATGACTATATACTTATTTGGACACCCATACTTGGCCATATTCCTCCATAGGCCCTCTCTTCAGACTGTGTCATAGGCTTTCGTAAGGTCTATGTAAATGTAAAATAGGTCCATATTCTGCTCTTAACACTTTTCCTGCAATTGCCTTGCTGCAAAAATCATGTCAATGGTCCCACGTTCTTTCCTGAAACCACATTGGCTTTCTGGTAAAAGACCCTGATATAGATTTGCATTTAGGCGATTTAGGAGAATTCTGGTGAGTATTTTCCTGAAATTGATAGCAGTGAAATTCCACGATGATTATCGCAGCCCTGGTGGTTCCCCTTTCGCTTGTACAAGTGGAATATAGAGTCATCTTTTAAAATCCTGGGGGACAGCCTCTTGCTGCCACATCATTAAGAAGATTTCATGCAGCTTTTCCAGTAGAACCATGCCACCTTCTTTGTATATTTCTGCTGGAATTGAGTCTGCTCCAGGAGCCTTTCCACATGACAGAAGATGTACAGCTCTTTGTGTCTCAAGAATTGTAGGTGGATCATCCATTGCCAGGGTTAATTGGTACTTGAGGGAGGCGACTAATAGCATCATTTTAATACTTCAGATGCTGTTTTAGGACAGCATGAAAGTGTCCAGCCCAGCGCTCAAGAATCTTCTCCCCGTCAGTAATTAGATATGTCCCGTCAGCACTGAGAAGTGGGGATGAATTAGACGTTGTGGGTCCGTACACTTCCTTAAGGGCGTTGTAAAAAATTATTCATATCATGCCTGTCTGCATATTGTTGAATCTCATCAGCTTTCTTGTTTAACTATGAGTCTCGCATCCAGCGAAGTTTTTGTTGTATGACGTGGCGTATGCTATTGTATGAGTCTGTTACGGTTGAAGACATGAGATTGCTGTTGTGTCTTTTGTGGAGTTGATGTTTCTCTGCCTACATTTGCTAGACTTCATCGCAATTGTCATCGAACCAGTCTTGGTGCTTTCTCGTCGCGAGTCCAAGGATTTGGGAGGATGTTCTGTAGATTAGATCTCTAAAGTTCGTCCAAACAGTATCAATGTTCGTATTGTTTAGAGTGGTGGATCTCAGTTTTGCCCTCCAGGGCTGTCTCCAGAGATTGTTTAGTACTCGCACAGTTTAGCTTTGTGATGTTTAGCCGTTTTAGGGTTTTTCCTTCCTTGGGGGCCGTCTTTTTGGGCTAAATGCATATATTAAGTTTAGAGATGATGAGATGACGGTATGTCCAGCATTCAGCACTGCAGAGTGATTTGGTCACATGAACGTCTTGTCTATCTTTCTTCCTTGTGATGACGTAGTCTATTAGGTGCCAGTGCTTGGAGCGAGGGTGAATCCATGAGGTCCTGTTTTCTTGTGGGAAGACTGAATACTGTGTTAGTAATCAACAAGTCATGTTCAACACACGTCTGAAGCCACAGGAGACCATTTCTATTACACCGGCCCACTCCATGTTTTTCCTATCGCACCGTCCCAAAGAGCGTCATCATAGCCCACTCTTGCATTAAAGTCACCAAGTATGACAAGCTTATCAGTGGAAGGAATGTTAGCGATGATAGAGTGAAGGTCCTCGTAAAACCTGGATTTCACTTCATCAGGGTTAGTCATTGTTGGGGCATAGCAGCTGATGATGTTGAGATAGTTCTTCCCGGCCAACAGAGGCAGTCTCATCGTCATGAGTCTGTCATTTATGCACTTTGGAGGATTAGCGAGTTTGCATACTAATGATGTCTTCATGGCAAAGCCAACACCGGTCTCACGGCGTTCCTCGCTCCCTCTGCCACTCCAGAAGGAGTAGCCGGAGCCTCTTTCACTTAGTTCGCCCTCTCCTGGTAAACGGGTCTCGCTGAGAGCGGCAATGTCAACATCATATCTTGAAAGTTCGTGGCCCACCAGGGCAGTCCTCCGTTGGGGTCTGTTAGTTTCATCTCTGTCCATTAGTGTGCGCACATTCGATGTGCCAAGGGTGAGAGGAATAGTCCTCGGCTTCTTCTTTAGTTTGCGACCGCAGAAATAGGGTCCACGCCAGCTGCGGTAGTCTGGCCAGGGAAGATTTGAGCAGGCAATGTTTAGGGCACCTTTTCTAGCCCCTTCCTCATGCCATGGAGGAGAACAGTGCATTCCTAAAGAGGGCTGCTCAGTCGCTCAGGGGCCTGCCGGACACCACTGCTGCTCAGTGTCAGTGGTGAACGACTATATGGCCTGAGCCGCCTGCATGCAGGTTTGAGACTACGGCTGCCAGTGTACCCTCACCTGCCGCTTCACCACGTGCCTGTCGATACAGGGCTTTGAAATGAATCAATGATGATGATAAGAGTGACTTGCGCTGTGACTTTGTTTAAAGTAAGGAGCTGGCCTTTACTGCCTACAATTATCGAAGCTTTCAACTGGTGCATTTTTAAAAATATTTCTTAGAGTGTCAAACGCTTTCTTAGTATTATTGGCAGCAATGCTATCTTCCACTGTGCGGCACTGGATATCTATCCATTCCTCTTTGGCCTGCCTCATCTCCTTCCTGATCTTTTTATTAATCAACCTGTCATTGTCTGCTGTAAATTGATTAGAATTTTTGTTTTTCCTTAACATTCTTCTTTCATAACATAAATCAAGTATTTTGTTGGTGACCCAATGTTTTTTCTTTCTTTGTTGCCTATCTATTACTTCTTCTGCCGTTGAAGTTAAAATTTCTTTCAAGTTGTTAGCCAATGATTTTACATCTTGGTAAATAGTGGCCAATACTGCAAAATTACCACCAACCTTGGCCTGAAATATATTGGCAATTTCCGGGTCTTTTAGTTTGTCCAGATCAAAATGATTGCGCGGATTTCTTTTTCCTCTATTTAGCTTCAATTTCAGCTTAAGTCTAGTTAGGACAAAATTATGAGCGCTTCCTATATCTGCACCAGGGAATGACCTTGTTTGTGCTCTATTGATACAAGATTTGAAACGCATCGGCACAAGAATGTAATCAATTTGATTCTTGATTAAACTTCCAGGTGATTGCCAAGTGAGGCTTCTTGATTGCTTGTGTGAATGCAGGGTATTAGTGAGGGTCAAGCAATGACTTTGTGCGAATTCGAGTAATCTCATTCCTCTATCATTTGTTTGACCCAAACCGAATTTTCCAACTGTACCCGGCCATTGTTGGTACGCGTAAGGACCAACCTTGCATGTCAGTCACCCATTATTATTAGAATGTCTTTTCTTGGTGTTCTCTTAATGACTCGTTCTATTTCCTCATAGAATTTCTCCAAGTTGTCATCGCTGAGGTCGGAAGTTGGAGCGTAAACCTGTATGATCATGACAGTATGGGGTCTGGCACATATTCTAATGCTTATGAGTCGATTTGAAATTGGTGTGAAACAAATGACTGATGCAACTATTTTCTTTTCTTACAAGGAACGATACGTCATATTGATGTTTGGAGTCATCAACGCTGAACAAAGTTAAATGACCTTCTTCTGTCGATGTTTCACCAAACCCTGTCCAACCGACTTCGGCAAGTACTATGTTGTCCTAACTGTACTGTTGTAATTCATGCGTTAATTCTTTTACTTTTTCACACTGATAGTGGGTTCTTACATTTCAAGTGCCTATACTTATCCCTTTTATGTAAAGCAACATTTTTTTCTGTTCCAGAATTATACTTAACGCCCCCATTCTGATGACTTGTAGTGAAGTGCGTGGTTGTTAATCCGTTCCTCGACCAATCCGGCATGGATATCTTTATTTGTTATGTTTTCATGCTTCCTTTATGTGGGCTTATTGACTTGGTGGCGCCCAACTCCTCTCCAAGTCGTTGATTTGTGATCATGGTTTACTCCCATAGCCTTTCTCGAGAGTGAGTATGACCACAAGGCAGCGGAGGTTTGTAAACATAGTTGTGCTTCTCTTATATGAGCAGTCTTACATGGTTAATGATGTTCAACTGCCTGACGAACGTGGTTTTAAATCGCCATTGGTCCGATTAAGACGTATACGTAATATTATAGCTAAATCTAATGCTAATATATACTTGCATGAATAGGTAAACCTTAGATGACACCATTGTCGATGTATTTTAATGTCGATTTCATCTTATCTTTTAAAATTTCAACAAAACGTAGCCTTAAGTTTACTGTCTTTTTAAAAGTACAATTTGTACATAATCCTACAAATCATGAAGAAATAAAAAAGGAATTGTTGAGCATCGTAGTATCTGCAAAAGATACATAATTCATAAGATACATTTAATTAAATATTTATGCAGTTCCATCAGGTGGAAACAATCATGTGTTTTCTTACTTCTCCAGATAAATCTTAGTTTGAAGAACTTTATCTACAATAGTTTGATCTTGAAAATCTGAAAATGGAGCTATTGTAATTTTAAGAAACCTCTACGTAAAAAAGAAAAGAATAGGATCTGGTGCACCAAGTAAGAAGATGGAATGTAATGAGATCACACAGAACAGCACAATTGATATTAAATGACATGAAATTATTAAAGAGTGGGATTCTCTGGCAAATAAGTTTAAATCAATGAAAACACTTTGGAGTGCTATTCTTACTGAATTATATCCATTGTGACATCAGAAACATGCTGAATGATAACCGTAGTACTGCATGCGTTGAGCTCAAATTAGGCAATATGAGCCAAGAATATTCGAAATATAAGTATATATACAGCAGCAAAACTCACTTTAATTACACAAAACAAATATATTTCCTATAATAGCTAATGTTTGTATCTTTGAAAATTCTGTTCTTCATTATTGTATTTAATTCGTAAGACATTTTTTGTTGTTTTGCTAAGAAAACCCATATTTTCGTGTTTAATTGGACTGTTTGCACATTGCTATAAATACGTGAGTTTTTGTTGAATGTTGGGCACGCTGCCCCAAAAAGGTTCGCAATCAGTGATGTACGCTATAAACAGGCTTTTCGGGGTTGTCATATCTTTAATAATTAAAACAGCCAGCTGATGTATCCGCCACCCTATAAACTCCCTTTGTTATGTACGGGTCGTCACAATAGATGCTGAATACCCAAACAATACTTCTTGACTATCACTTTCGTTACGTTTTAAATGTTTCCGTTTAATTCCCTGTTGTCTCCTATTCTCTTCATCTTTTCCAGCCATTGTCTCTGTCAATTTTCGTATTGTCTTTGTTTCTTTTTATCTTCTTTTCTGTCTCTGTCTATGTCTCTCGTCGCGTTGCCTCTTTATTTCTTCACCTTATTTACGCCACTATCTCTGTACTTCTTCCATTTTCACCGCCATAATCTCTGCTTATGTTCCTCCCAAATTTATATATTTAAAATACGTGACACCATTATATATCAATGGCATACCCTCCACTTTCAAGGCTCTTATTTTGATATCAATATGTTCAAGTTCCATATTAATCGTTTAGACTACACGTATTTAACAATTCAATTTAACTTACATTAGTTATAAGTTGAAAAATCGAAAATATAAAATACACGTATCTGTTTCTAAAATAATATTCACATCCATTGAAAGAACATTAAATATCATTCAATACTTTAGTAAACACATAAAATAATATTTCAATGTGCACTTTTCAGACTCAACATCAGACTCAGAGAATGAATTGAGTGACACACCTGATACTTCTCCAGTCCGATCACAGGCAAAAATATCAAATACATTTTCTTTGGGGCCAAAGAGATGCAGCAGACATCATTCCTCAAAAGCCTTTTTTCTTTGGTCTTATTGGTGTCGCAAAAGAACCTCGAAACCCTATAGACTTTTTTAGGAATTTTTTTATAAGGAAATAATTGAAAATTTTTTCACCCAGTCTAATATGTACAGCGACCAGACAAATATAAATTCAACGTTTGAATTTGGATACAAATGAATTGGAACAGTTTATTGGAGTTCTATTTAACATTAGCATTGTTCGAATGCCAAAAGTTATATGTTACTGGGGTACTGAAACAAAATATGATAAGGTGGCTAATGCTATGAGTGAAAAACATTATCAACATATAAAAGGCAAGCTTCACCGCAACAACAATGAAGAAAGAGGAACAGATTGCATGGATAAGCTACATAAAGTACGGCCACTTATAACATATGTTAACAAAAAGGTGACAAGCCTAGTGTCCAACGAAAAATTACGCATTGATGAAAAAATGGTGCCGTTCAAATGTGTATCTTCTTTGATGCAATATGACCCCAAAAAAAAGAAAAAGTGGGTTTCTAAAATGTGTGTGTGCTGTTCAATAAGTAGAGTTATACACAACTTTGAATTTTACACTGGGAACATTCTGCAATGTCCAGGACAACCAGATATTGGACCATCTGGAAACATTGTGCTCCATCTTCTTTCCAATATTCCACGAAATGTGTGGCAAAAAGTCGATTTTGACAATTGGTTTAATTACACAGAACTGCATATAGTTCTGTGGAAACAAGGAATTGCATCAATTGGTACGGTAAGGGCTAATATACTTAAAAAATTGCAACATGCCATCCGATAAAGAATTAGCAAAAATTGGAACGGGGTCCGAAACTGTAAAAACCTGCCACCATAATGGTGTTGATCTCTATTCTGTCAAATGGGTTGTCACAACGCTCAGTATCAGGGGCGGATTAAGACTGTATGGAGCCCCTGGCTGCAATTCAAACTGGGGCCCTATCCAGCTAGCTTCCCTTTAATTAAAAGTATTGCTATCAGCTTATATAAGACTGTAACTTGTAACTAAATAGTCCATTGGTTCCTTGCTCATAAGTTGTCTCTACTCCGGGATCGGATTCATAAAAAACCGAAAAAAAAGAAATAATTGTTTGCCAGGAAACTAAAATTGAGTGTAAAATGATAATTAAAAAAAAAGAAAGACAAATGAAAAAAATATACGCACCCTTTGGGAATGGAACCAGCTATCGCTTGCGCTACAAGCAAACGCGTTGCCTGAAGACCACGAGATCCTGTCAAATATCTAAAATTTAAAAGATATAAATAGTATTCACTAATATTTTCTCTTATTGAGCCAATCAAAGCAAGTTTTTCGATTCTGAGGCCATCGGGTCCGAAAAGCAATCAGATTAATAGATACGATTTTATTAAATTATTTAATTTATGATATTTTTAAGGATTCATACAAACATTTGTGCACCTTTATTATAAAATATACTAAATTCGGGGGCCCGTAAATTATCGGGGCCCCTGGCTTTAGCCCGTTCAGCCCCCCTCCCCTTTAATCCACCATTGCTCACTACATTCACTGCAGTTGAGCATATAAATCGAGTCAAAAGGTGGGAAAAAAAGGATAACAGTGAAATCAAAGTACCTTGTCCATCAGTTATAATGATGTATAATGAATTCATGGGTGGGGTGGACCTTCTTGATTCACTTTTGGCCTTGTAAAGGATACCGGTTAGATAAAAAAAAATGGTACCATCGTATAATCTTTCATTTTTTAGATATGGCAGTTGTACAGGCATGGCTTAATTATAGAGTAAAAAGTAAAAAATGACTCATTTCCTTTAAAGGCATCGAGCTGAAATTTGGCACACGGACCCGAGTCACCTAACAATGCATTGTATCAAAATTTCAGATCGATCGAACGTACAGTTATTCAAGTAATGCATTTTTAGTTTATCTATATAAACTATATGTAGTGGTCACTATCGTTTACATTTTACTGGTCACTTGACTTCACCCCAGCCACAGGTGAACACATCTCGTGTTTTAACCAGGTGTACCGTCGTGCATTTTGCGTGTCACGCTGAGCTCGGTCCAGCGATCGGTGACAAGACATGTCCCCTCTCGGGTTAAAATCAAAGGGATTTAAGACATATTCAGTCTGTAAATATTTGTAAATACTTTTAGTTATGTCTTATATATAAGGGATTTATAGTCAAAAACTTTGTTTTTAAATCCCTTATTGTTGCTTTATTGGATTGTAAGACACAGATTGCAATCTGCCTCATAAAAGAAGGCAAGGCTGAGTTAAGAAAACGTGGTCGTCCTTCATTAGAGACAGAACCTCAACTTGCAGCCAAACAAATGAGAGGTCCAACTGCAGCTGTGCCACCCTTAGCAGTACGAGCTGACTATATTGGCCTTTCCTGATGCTACTGACAACAAAGGAAGATGCAAGAGACCTGGTTGCAAGTTACATTATAGATCTAAGTGCATTAAATGTAATGTTCACCTTTACCTTTGCTTGACACAAAAATCAAACTGTTTCAAACAATTTAATCAGTCTTAAACCTGCTTTTATGTGTTTGTAAATGTTTTCTGGCCTTTCTGTATTTGTTATAAATTGTTTCCTTTACTACACCTTTTTTATTATTTTGTTGTTGTAAATAACGATTATTAAAATTTTCATTTTCAGTGTAAAAGCAGTTTATTCAACATATAAAGAACTGCTTGTATTTAAAATAGTATTACCAATTATTTGTGTAAACTATTTATTAATCACCTTTAAACAATAGTATGTTTGTCATATTCTTTTAATTCCCTTTTATTTTGTTATCAACCTTTTAGACGCACTGTTGCCATTTGGTAGCATACCAATAAAATTATTATTTTATTAAAAACAATTTTTTCCCCTACATTTTATGTTTGCATATGTCCAATACACTCATAATATGCAATCAAATATTTTTTCCCCATGAAAACCTAAAAGTGCGTAATAGAGGGATATATATATATATATATATATATATATATATATATATATATATATATATATATATATATATATATACTAGAAAAATACCCGCACTTCGTAGCGGGAGTGTGCTGACCATTTATCCAAGTATTAGTTGCTGGTTATTACAATTTTTATTTGCCAAGTTAAATTTCAGAATCATCTATTTAGTTAAAATCGTATGAGAAGCAAAGATATGCCATTTTACCGCGTGAGTTGTTTTCACTTAATGCAGTGCCTTTTAACATAACCTTACTATTTAAAAGATATGATTTATTAAATAACGATTCTTGCCGACAATAATAACTAAATTTACAATTTCATTCCCACTTGTACAAAATTAACATAACTTACAGGTTTTCCGAAAGAGCGCTACCCCCCTCGTCACTCAAAAATTTAATATATAATTACGAAACTGCATCGTATCACAATTGTAAGCTATATAATATTTGTAACCACGTCTATGAGATAAAGAACATGTGGCATTATCCCTTTAAAAGGCAAAAGCTAAGTGACTCATAGCGCAAATAAACAAAATTATAAATGTGCTTTCTAAAATAATTTTAAAAAAAAACCGGTCGTATTAAAATGATATATAAAAATGTCCACACCATATTTAGACAATATAGAAAGCTGGCCGCATAAAATAAAGTCTTGTTATAAAGTAAATGTACTGGACCAAAATAACTCCTCCTTTTGACGTATTCATAAGTGTGTGTACAGGGAAATACTATTTAACATTTTTTATGTCTCTATATTTTACGATTTATATTTACGGTTTATAAGCAATGTGTATAATTTCAAAAATGAATCTTTTTTTTGTGTTCCCTATTTCGGATAAGGCATCATATTTTGTAAATTATATTCAATGCACACACACATACCATATTTTATATCTGAAAAATAAAATAAAATGAAAAAAAAAGATTCAACCGTCTGTTAATGAGTGCATCTTAAAAATGATTAAAAGGCAATTTTAGAAATGGCCTATGCTATTCTGAATACAAAGGAATGAACATAAAAACATATTCAATTCGCAATTCATATTAATTAAGCGTTTTCAGGATCACTTCATTAAATTTAGTCAAGTTTTGTTAATACGTTCGGTAGCGAAAGTTTATAATATATAGTGTATATAAAGCTTAAGTAAACTGTTTTAAAGTGTAAGTTTATTTGACACAGGCCATCACTTTCAACATAAAATAAACTCGCTACATCTATGGTTTTTTAATTAAATGTCGAGTTATGAATTAAATTTTTTTTAAATCCCAATTTTATTCATTGCATGTAAAATATTAACACAATGCATCGTGAAAATAATTAAAATAAAATAATTTAAACGCATATGTAATATATAAAGCTCAGTTGATATTTTTATGTTTGTTTGTTTGTATCCATTAAAAAAAGGACACTTCTTTGTTGACATGTTTCCAAAAGATCTCTGTCACTGTCGTCACTAAAAAAAGCTCTTATATATTTACGACACTGCATCGAAACACAATTGTAATTAATACAATATTTGCAACAGCGTCTATGAGATAAAGATAATAAAGATAAATAAAGAAATTAGGCTATATTCCTAATTTAAAAAAAAACAAACAAAACAAATCAATTTTATGTTAAAAACGCACGTGAAACCATGACAATAATTGATTTTAAAAATAGCCTATGTTAATCCATCATCAAAGGAATGAACATAACATATTCAATTCGCAATACAAAATAATTAAGCGTTTTCAGGATCACTATATTTAGTTTAATCTACTTACGTTAATAGGTCCGGTAGCCTAAGTTTAAATAGTATAAGTGTATAGGTTATGTAAAAAAAATAGCTTATGTAAAAGACAAACAAAATATAAATGTTATATTAATAGGACACAGCTAAATTTAAGATGCGTACACGAAAATGTGCGCACAGTAATCAGGCGATAAAAGATTTTAGAACGCGCACCGCTAAAAATGAAGCCTTGAAAAAAATACTGACACAATTATTACATAAATAGGTTTTTATTAAATGTCGAGTTATGGAACAGTCAATAATTAAAACAAATTCGCAATTAAATTTAAACGTGTAAACAATTAAATCTAATGTTTCGTGTGGTAGGTGTAATTAAATATGTTTACGTGTCTATCTAATATATAGAAAGTAACAGTAAAGAAAATGACAATTATTTGTACTACACAGCTCAAATTATGAAGCGTACACGAAAATGTGCGCACCGTAATTAGACATTATAATATTTTTTGAATGCGCACCGCTGAAAATAAAGTATTGGGGAAAAAAAACGTCACCAAAAGTAACTCGCTTTGAACGGCATTTGAACGTCCGCGTAAATTTGTTCAATACAGAAATGAGGTTAAATTTTTATTCTTTGTCTCTGCATTTTCTGATTATTTAATTTACGGCATTCGGGCAAAAGGGACAATTACAAAAACTAACTTAAAACCACCTTCAGGGTAAAAGGAACCGTCCTGCCAAATTTGGTCCCCGTCCGTCATTTGGTTTTTCCGTGATTGTCTAACAGAAAGTCGAAAAGTGAAACATACAAACATACAAACATACAAACACCAACTGAGCTTTATATATTAGATATATATATCTATATATAAAAGACGCACTTGTTGTCTGTCTGTCGTCTGTCTGTTCCCTAATAACTCAAGATCCAGACAACCAAATAACGTTAAATTTGGTACATGTACACAAAATTACACCGTAAAGGTTCTTAAACAGGTTTAGATCCATATATATACGATACTTGGGCCGGGGGCCCAAAATGTAGTTTGTTTCTTTATATGAGTTATATAAAATAAAGATTATTTAGAGTTAAGACGTAAAATAATAAACATTTTGGTGTCGAGGTTAACAAGATGGCGTTTATTGCCATAAAATAATGTGACATGGATTGATGGATCTCGACCAAACTAGGCATATATATGCATCATTATCCAGGTCAAAATATATATATATTTTTTTTAACTTTACATCAGTTACGATTAGGGCGGGGGGCCCTTAAAAGTATTTTAAAAATTAAATTGCGAATAAATCGAATGCAAATTTTGATAATTATTTTATTGAACCAAGAGTTATCGTTCTTACTTTTATTCGATTTTCGATACTTATCTTATCTTGTCTTATCTTATCTTATCTGTTTACATACGCTCCTATCTATCTATCCATTCATCTCTCCATATATCGATCTATGCATCTATATATACCAATATATCTATACATCTATACACATTCAATGATTACGCAGCCCTTACCACACATTCAGAGATAGTATTTCAACAACTGGTCAGTAAATTCTCAGATAAATGTAAAGAATTCGTTATATATATAAGCCTAAAAAGGCCCACATTATTAGACACGGCATATACTGCCTCCCAGCAATCACCAATGAGGGAAATACATTGGATGTAGTGAAAGATTACACCTAACTTGGCAGTAACATCACATGCATTATCTCTTTGGAAAAGGAAATACAAACTAAAATCGGTAAGACCACATCGTCAATGACAGGGCTAAATCAAAGAGTGTGAAACAATGCGCAACTAACTTATATAACGAAAATAACTCCTTTATGGCAGTGAGTGCGGGTGGCCTATGCTAAGCAAATAAAGCGGCTAAACAGTTTCCAGCAATGGAATCTGACTAAGATACAGAAAATGACGACATCTCCTCTGATGAATTACTGCGTTACAAATTTGAGATGAAATTTCCTTAATCCATTTACCCTCTACAATGCTGGAAAATTAAAGAACACTGATATCCGATAATGTCATTCCTTGCTAAGACCGTTTTGTGCATACCAGTTACCTCAATTCCATGTGAATGATTGATCAACTCACCTGGTTATATTGTCAATTAGACCCGCTCATAAATTTAACAACATAATGTCAACACACTTGTCTTTATTTGTAGTTTGTTAAAAGATGACATATAAAAGAGAAGGTCTATATAAGACACATAGAAGACCTTCCTGGAATACCTGTGGGAGGTTACAAGTTTAACAATTTGAGATCCGCATATGATACGATCCTAATTGCAAAAAGCGAGGAAGAACTACAAAGATTGTTGGACAAAATATTTAAGAAAAGTGGAAACAAAGTACTAAGTTTGAACCAAAAAAAAACAACCCACAAAATAACAGAAGTCATGGTAATATCCAAAAATAAAACCAACCCAGAATGTACATTAGTAGTAGATGGAGAAACATTAAAACAAGTCACACAATTTAAATGTCTGGGAACAATGTTGACCTCAGAAGGAACATGCACAATTTAGAAAAAAAAATAATAGCACAAGCGAAAGAATTATTCTATAAAATGAAAGAATCGCCATTCCAAAACATTCATATCAATGAAAATGAGGAAAATAGTGCTTCAGTGTTATATCGAACCAGTTTTATTTTATGGATGTGAACCCTGGACAGTCACAAATGAATTATATAAAAGTTTTGAACTTTGTGAAATGTGGCTCTTTAGTTGAATTCTAAAATTACCATGGACGGAGAAGAGGTGTAACGAACAGTTTCTAAAAGAAGTAGGCTAGACAAGAAAAATTATGTCTAAATTTAAAAAGAGACAATCTAGTTTTTTGGACACATCATGAGACGGGGCAAGCTAGAACACGCAGTAACAACAGGAAAAATCGAGGGCAAAAAAGATCGAGGCAGACAGAGAGAAAAGATGCTGGATAGGCTGACAAGATGGCATGGGGCACAATCACCAGCGGAGTTGATGGGAAATACCAAAGACAGAGAGCTGTGGAGATGCATGACCGCCTACGCATCTGGGCATGACACCTGATTAATGGATGAAGGAGAAATTCCAGTGTTTTTTAGATTTTAACAAGAACGTTTAATAAGTGTTACAAATGACATCAACGATTTTAATTTTTTGCTTTAGTATAAATTAATTATTAATTAATCGTTATTTTTTCAAATGTTAACACTTAAATTTAAATTAATCGTTTACAGACCTAGTATATATATATGTATATATATACATATATATATATATATATATATATATATATATATATATTTATATATATATATATACTAGAAATATACTCGCACTTAAAAAGCGGGAGTGTACTGTCATCTAAAGTTGTATTACGCAGTTGAAAATATGCACATTTTTATTGTTAAGTTTTCATGTTATGCGACGATTTAACTTCGGCTTTCTGGTTATAATATAACTAAAATTTGTCATGAGCTCACTCTTGGGAATGAAATTCTTTATTCCTGAGACACATATATAAAGAGTGCTATGAAAATAAACACACAATTCAAGAAGGTATTAATTTAATTTAAAATACTGCCTAGAAACATTCCTCATTGCTTTAAATCCAACGTAGCAAAAGATTGCAGTCAGATTAAAACACATTTAATCTTTTAATATGCTGATAAAACTTAAAGGAAGAATGGAATTTAAAAAAAAACAAAATTAAAATGTATCAAGACTACTTTTATGAATATTATGTTCCTTTTATCAAAACAGTCCTAGTTTACTATATTTTTCAATATCTAATATGTTGCTGTTTCACTAAATAATGCAATTTTTTGGTTATTCTCGTTTTCCGATCAATCATTATATTTTGTAAAGTATATCATAACGCCCACTTATTTTCTACAACCACTCCCTTTTTTCCTGTTTTTGTTTCCAGAAATTATATAATTTAATTGCCCACTATACTTAATAACATTGATAAAATCTCTTAAAAACATATGTGAAACAAAGATATAATTTTATTTTTTTAAACGAACGATTTTAAATCATGGACAGAAAAAAGTGGAAATAATAAGTTCAAGTCGATGTAACAATTCAAATGAGTTATCAGTTTCATGTGAACTAAGTTAGTTATAGTTATATTCAGAAGTCCGGTAACCAATCATTTGATTGTATTCATTTAGTAGTATAAATTCGGGAATTTGGGCGTGGAATGGGTTGCCTGAAGAATCCAGGAAAAACAACACTTTACCAACATTTAAATCTCTAATAAAATGCAGGACTAAACACAAACCACATATAAGCATAGGACGCAATAATCTTATGTAGAGAAGGATCTTCTGTAAACAGATAAGATAAGATAAGATAAGATAAGAGAAAGCGATTTTACTCATTATCATTGTAGTTAGTCGTGCTTAATTTCATTAATTAAAGTGAAAAGCATACATCTTAAAATTTTAAGAGATTTATTCATGTGGTAAATTCGACCATAAGTGAGAGAGGGCCTAGGCTTTTATCAGTATAGAAAGGGGACACTAAGTTATTGAATTAAGATTAACGATACAATTATATATTGAGGACGTATCAAATTTATATAAGCTTGAAACACGCTTTGTTTAGATGGTAAATATGTTGATAATTTAATGTGTATATTAGAAAATTTACATACATATATTATTATTTTCTTTTTTAATATTTAACTTAAAATATCCTTTACTCGTGGGTATTTTCATTAATATAATTTCTTTCCTCCTCAAAGATATGCATAATTTTGAGGGTACTAAATAAAGGTAACTAAAGTGTTTTTACAAAATTGACAACAACCGCCGTCACGTGTATATTTACGACCGCACATCGTTAGACTATTAAAAGTAATGAAATATTTTTTAACAGCAGCTATAAGATTAGGAACTAACCTCCCCCTTCTCTCTAAATGGCAATAGCTGCTTATATAAAATCAATAAGAAAGTACATTATAAATGCTGTAAATTTAATGAAGTTTCGAAAATATTTTAAATTAACTAACACAGTCTAACTAAATTTTAAAAAAGTTAAAAATCAATACATTTTACACACTGTTTTTAGTTCATGGAAACTTAAAAGAAGTCTTGTTATAAACTACTGCTTCAAAAATAACTCTAATTTTTTACCGTCTGTATCGGTGTTTAAAATGGAAATTATATATATATATTTATATATTTGTATATATATTAATATACTTTTCACTATATTGTACGATTTAAATTTTAAAAAAAAAGAATTCAATCCTGTTTAAATTACGTTTCCCGATGAATCATCACACTTTTTAGTTTATATTTCACTCCCCAATACCAGATTTGTTTCTGAAAAACAAGCATTTAAATAAAACAACCCCGTAAAAACAACGTTTTTGACTATAAATCCCTTATATATGAGACATAACTAAAAGTATTGATTATGTGCAAACGCGTCAAACATTTACAGACTGAAACCGAAATTATCTCCCCTGGCTTTAAAACTGGGGAAGGGGGGAGGGTGTGTGGACATGAACGGGTGGCGTCATTGCGTTAACTCAATTCCAGGTTGTTTACCTGGTTAAAACATGAGATGTGTTCACCGGTGGCTGGCGTGAAGTCAATTGACCCGTAAATGTAAACACTATCGACCGCTACATATAGTTTCTTTAGATAAACTAAAAATGCAGTAATTTAATTATGTTACGTTCGATCGATCTGAAATTTTGATACGATGCATTGTTAGGTGACACGGATCCGTGTGCTAAATTTCAATTCGATGGCATGACGGGAAGTGGGTCATTTTTTACTTCTGTTTTTCCGCGGAGCCCGCCCAAGACAGACAGACAGAGAGAGACGGCGGTGAAGTTAATATAAGGGATTTAAAAAAGAAGATAAATCAGTCTGTTTTTAAAAGGATGAGTAACAATATATAAACATATTTTTAAATGGCTTTGTTATTCCGGCAACAAACGAATGATCATGACATGTTTAATTTACAGCGCAAGTTAAATAAGTAATTTTAGGTTCACTTGCATATAGTTTAATATAATTTTGTTAATAAGTCTTGTAGACAGAGTTTAAATTGTAAATTTGTTTAGTTTATTTAAACAAAAATTTACAGCATTAGTCCTAGCCCTTTACATTCATGACAAGATCATTTTTGCAAAATGATAATTATTTAAATGAATGAGCAAATAAAATAATAATTTTAGTTGGAGACATCTTGATTAGTGATTCGGTGTTCAGACATGTATTTGTATAGAGCAAAATTAATTAATCAATCATCCTAAAAAGATAATAGAAATGTAGCAAATTGTATGAATATAAAACGAATTTGGTATAATACAACTACGGGAGTAGTATTCGATTGCATGCATATATGTAGATATTAAAAATTGAATATACATTAAGAACAAAAAAACAACAATCAGATTTTTAAAAAAAAAGAAAAAAACACACTTCTAAGTGATCTACTTTACGAATAAGTTAATTTGACTGAGTTATTTTTTTCCAAATACATTTAACTCATTAATTATATAATAATTTATTTTTTTAAAAATTAAATTGTATTTATTATTAATAACATAACAAATCTCTAAATTGTATTCCCACATGTTAAAATTAAATTCCATACATTATGTGACAGATGTAATGAAATAGTTTTAACCCATCTATAATAAAAATAAATTACCCAAAAAAAGGCAATGTACTGCAAAGCCAAATCAAAT
Organism: Ampullaceana balthica; assembly: GCA_944989445.1. Classification (NCBI taxonomy): domain Eukaryota; kingdom Metazoa; phylum Mollusca; class Gastropoda; family Lymnaeidae; genus Ampullaceana; species Ampullaceana balthica. The sequence continues at coordinate 61,757 of CALYLW010002003.1, forward strand.
ATGAATGTTATTATAATATAAGATAGTACAGCGAAATTTAGGATGCGTACACGAAAATGTGCGAACCGTAATTGACAACAAAATATTGTTTAAAGCGCACCGCTCAAAGTAAAGTCTTGGAAAGGAAGACTGCACAAAAAATAACGCGTTTTGAAATTCAGCCTAAAATTGTTCAATATGGAAATGAGATATGATTTATTTCTCTTTGTCTCTACATTTTCTAATTTGTTTTTGTTGCTTTTGGGCAAATTGTACGATTACAAAAACTATACTAGAACCAGCTGCCGGTTAAAAGTAACCGTTATGACAAATTTGGTCCCCGTCTGTCGTTTGGTTTTTTCGTGATTGTGTAAATGAAAGACGAAAAGTGAAACATACAAACATACAAAGCTACAAACACCAAATAATCTTTATATATTACTAGAAATATACCAGCAGCGGGAGTGTACTACCTCAACAATTTTATTACGTAGTTGAAAATATGCAACTAATTAATACTAAAGTGTGTAAATGTATGCAACGCTATAAGTTCGAACTTCGCGTTATAATATAACTAAAGTGTGTGCTGTGCTTACTCTTAAGATTGCAACTCACAAATCGTCAGAAATATACATTTGAAAATTTTTCTAATTCTGAGATAATTTCACGTAATATAAATAGTGCTATGAAACTTAACAGGCTATTCGAAAAGGTTATTACTTTAATTTAAAATCATGCATACAAACATTACTCATAGCTTTAGATCAAACGTAGCAAGGAATTACATTCGGAATAAAACACATGTATTCTTTAATATGCGATTACAACTTAAGGGAATGGAAGAAAGTCTAATGAAAATTTAAAAATCAAATTAAATACTTAAAATTATTATATAAATAATGTCTTCTCTTTTTGTTCCTCTCATCAAATAGGGTCCTGATTACTGATGCATTCCAATATCTAGTATGTTGCTTTTTCACTAAGTGATCAAATTCCTTGTCTATTCCCGTTTTCCGATCATACATTTTATCTTCTAAACTATATCATTAAACCAACTTTTTCTCCAGCCCTGCCCGTTTGTTCCTGTTTTTGTTATTTGAGATTAGATCATTTATTTGCCAAGGATATATAAGATTGATCTATTCGCTAAAAACGTAAAATGTATATCTTTGTGTTACATTGGTATTGATATTGGTATCGTGACCAGAGAGGAGTAAACATATTAAGTTTAAAAAAACGTTCAGTTTCATAGGGAACTAAGTTTCGTCTAGATCAGGGGTAGGCGAACTTTTTTGCCCATTACCCCAAAATGTAAAATTTCATTTTCCCGTTACCCCCGAAAGCGCAAGTCCTGCCCACACGACTCGGGGTTTGGGGCAGTGATGTAAATTTGTAACCCCCCCCCCTTTCTTTCATAGGGTCTGGGGCGAAGCCACAGCCGAAAATGAAGCCAGTGAGCTTTAACAGCCTGACAAGTGTCTAAAATAAAATTGAAAAAGATTATACGTAGATATTTTTACTCAAAACGACACGGAGGAATCATATTTCAGGGGGAATTTATTTGATACCATTATAAAGTTTGCAGTCTATTATATTGGTTAGAATGGTTATAGGCCTGACGGCACTGGTCATTCTATTATAAAATTATACATTTTACTTAAACAATTACATCGAAATTGTTGCCTCGAATGTCATGGCAAGTTGGATGCCGTCTTCAGGGTCCAATCGATTTCACAGCTTTGTTTTTATGTTCACTGTAGTAGAAACTCCTTTTCGACAAAGGTACGTTGTTGCAAAAGGCAAAAGCGTTTTTAACTGCCTCAACAATGTATATGTTGAAAGCCTTGGCAACATTTGACATCCAAAAATATGTCAGATCTGCTTTCTTTGCAAATTCATTACATGAATCATTATAGGATTGAAGTTCAAGAAGCACCTCTGCCAACCCTTGAGGGTCATTTGGGACATCCACAATGTCACATCGAAAGGGATCTACACTCCAACTGACATTATGCAAATCAATAATTGGAAAGTAAACAGTGAACCGCTCTTTGAGCTTGGTAAGATGTCTGACAACTATGTCTTTGATGTCGTGAAAAGTTATATATGCACAATCATCCAAGTACAAGACAAACTTTGAAAAAAGCTGCTAACTTGTTTCTTTCTTTTTTTTCCAATATGAAAGCTTTAATCAAAATTCTGCAAACTTTTCTCTGGCTGAGATTATACTGGATTTTTTTTCTTTGTTCAACACATTCACATGCTCAAAATTATCAGCTAAATATGCGAGATGTGCACCCAATTAACTGTTCGTAAACTTCTCTACTAGGGCATGTGTATTGACTAGCCATAAATGTTTGAAGTTCAGCTTTCAGAGCCCACACTCTGTTAGAACATTTCCGCGTGAAAGCCACCGTAATGTGATTAACTTCAATTGTGGGATTCCCCTCTCTTGCGAAAGCGGAAAAACTACGTACACCATCCAGCATATCTGGATCTTTATAAACCGACACATCAATACAGTCTTTCCATTTTTAAATTAACCTTATCAAAGTATTTGTTAACTTAAATGAATTTATCGAATCATAGACATTACAATTCGAGAGGAGCACAAACCATTTCCTCTTCAAATATTTGGAAACCTTTGTGGCGAACTTATACTATAAGCGGCGCATTACGAATGACACCTGAGGCCTCATCACGATGAATAGCAAATAATTTATTCGAATTTCAAGAATGCGTTTTTCACGCACTTTTGTCCGCCAGGAGCTGCGCTCCTCGGCAATTGTCTTCCACGTTTTATGGTCTATCTTTGCTAATGACAGATCCTTCTGGCAGACGTCATTGAAGCACAAGCAATGGTGACCTCTTTTTCTCATACCAGTTGCCAGCTCACCGTAAAGCAAGGCTCTAGGAATGCGCTCCGAGCTAATCCTGCGGACATGACCTAACCACCGCAGGCGCCTCTCACTCAGAATTGAGTGCATACTCAGCATATTGCTCCTTCTGAGTACCTCTGAGTGATCTTGTCCTGCCACTTGGTGTGTAGAATCCTACGCAAGCATCGTAAGTGGAAGCTGTTGAGCTGCTTTGTTTGCTTGGCGTAGGTCGTCTCTATATGATACGATTTAAAATTAAGGCTTTAATGCAAATGGTATAATTTCAAAAAGAAAAGTAATTACGTTGTGGATCACTTTTCCCGATGAAACAATATATTTTGTAAATTATATTTCAAAAGCCCTACATCAGTTTTAGTTTGTGAAAAATAATCAAATTACCTATATAATTTTTTTTTAAATATTCATCTTTTGGTTTATGGGTAACAATGAATATATTTTTTTTTAAATTGCTTTTATTATTCTGGCTACAAAGGAATATCACTGACATATTCAATTCGCAGCACATCTTAAGTAATTGCTTTAAGGTTCACTTGTATGGAGTTTTATAGACTTCTGTTAATAAATCCGGTAGCTAAATTGTAAATTTGTTTAGCTTATGTAAAATCAAAATTACAGCATCGGTTAAAGGCGTTTAGATGCTTGTAAAGATCATTGATACTTAACTTTAATAAGCAATATTAAAGGATTGAACCAGTAAAATGAGCAAGAAATTTTTAAGTTGCAGAAATATGTATCTACTAAATATATATATATATATATATATATATTTAGTAGATACATATTTCTGCAACTTAAAAATTATATATATATATATATATATATATATATATATATATATATATATATATATATATATATATATACTAAAAATCTCATCTACATTAGGATAAAGAAAACGCAACAAATTGTTAGAAGAAAAAAAAACGTCCACTACTTACAATTAAGTTTATTTGTCTTGGACCATTTATTTTCACATTATATTCACTCATATATTGAGTAAATTTTTTAAATTAAATTGTGAGTTATTAAAAACAACATAACAACAATTTTAATTTAAAAATAAATTCCATTCATTGTGTGACAAATGTAATGAAATCGTTTTAGCCCATCTATAATATAAAGAAAGTACAAGTAAAAAGCCACTGCCTTGTACCGCAAAGACAAAACACATTTGATTGTGACTATACTGAAATAAGAGGCCGTCCATAAATGATGTCACGCAATTTTGGCCGATTTTTCAATCCCCCTCAACCCTCGTCACATAATTAGATCCCCCTCTAATATGACGTCACAAAGCTTTGAAACAACACCCCCTAAAAGATGTATTTCTATTTGAAAAAGAGGATGTTTGAAATCATTTTTTGTGGTTAAATATGTATTTAGTGTAAGGTTGCACTCTAATATCGTAACACGCATGAAGCTATGTAAAACGTAATAAAATAAATTGTAAGAAATCAAATATTAAGTGGAACTTTTATTTCAATTTGCGATTTTTGATGAGACGTCACATTTCTGAAACACCCCTCGTCACACATGGTCACAAATATGTGCACCCCCTCCCCCCAAGGTGCGTGACCTCATTTCTGGATGGCCCCTAACACAGATCAGGTTATGATGTGTACACGAAAAAGTGCACATCGTAATTTGACAATAACATATTTTTATGACACACCGCTCAAAATAAACTATTTAAAAAATTCTGCAACAAAAATAACTCGAATTTAATGACCGCCTGAAGTTGTTCAATATGGAAATGAGATATATTTATTTCTCTTTGTCTCTATATTTTCTGAGTTTTTAATTTACGGCTTTCGGGCAAAAGTGACAATTACAAAAACTATACTAAAACCATCTGCAGGTTAAAAGGAACCGTCCTGACAAAGTTGGTCCCCGTCCGTCATTTGGTTTTTCCGTGATTGTGTAACTGAAAGTCGAAAAGTGAAACATACAAATATACAAACATACAAACATGCAAACATGCAAACATACAAACATCAACTGAGCTTTATATATTATATATATTGCTGGTAATGATTAGTCTGGGAAAATTTTTTACCGGTTAATTGCATAATTTCAATTAGTTATATTTTAATAACACATATATAGATCCCGTTTAGTTGCAATTCATTATTTTGCTAGATCAGTTAAGTAGCGGTAATTTCATGGCTCCCAAATTGTGTGACATAGCACAGTAAACTCGTTCTTCTATCCGAGAAATAAGGAATAAAAAACCTTTTTGTTTAGGTATGCACGTCTAAATAAACAATAATAACCACGAGGGAAAATTATGTAATAAAAATAAAAAATTTAATACATTGGAAAAACAGATATTAGAAATATTTAAATAGATTGTAATAAATCTTAATCAATCAAAATAATTTTAATCGATTAATATTTTAACTATTAATCGAATAATTAACCTTTAATTTCCGCAGGCCTTATATATATATATATATATATATATATATATATATATATATATATATATATATATATATATATATATAAATATATATATATATTAAAAAACTAATGAAAACAAACAAATTCACCCGTCAATAAACTGCAATCATCACTTATGATTCAGCACCGATTCCACGTAGCAAAAAAATTATATAAGTACGAGATATTGATATTCCCTTTTCATTCTTTTTTTCAAATGACTGAAAATCGTAAACCAGCAAAACCGAATTATGGACACTTCGACCCCGGACTTTTTGACCCCGGACGGTTTGATCCTGCCAGTTCGACAACATGATGTTTCGACCCCAGGACGTTTCAACCCCGGTCTGCTCGACCACGGACTGTTCGACCACAGACGATTCGACCCCGGATGATTCGACCCCGAACAGTTCGACCACAGGACGTTTCGACCCAAGGACGTTTCGACCCCGGACGTTTGACCCTTTCGTTTCTACACGTGAATGGTTTTAAACTTATTCTTTGTTTTTTTAAAATTATTTTTGTTAAAATTTATTTTTGGTATATTATCCATTAAAAATTAAAAACAGTATCTCCACTCCTATCCAAAACCAAACACACTTAAAAAGGACCTCATTTATTATTGGGTTTTAAAAATGTATATATTTAAGTCGTTCAAAGATTTTCACTGTGATAACAAAAACATATGAGAGCCCTTTTTTTAAAAAATGTATTTATTTATTTTATAAAGGTGTTGACATGCTGAACGACGCAACTCGCAGGCGCTGAAACCATTACAAATCCGCGCCCTTTGCATTCACTTCTGTTTCTTGTGCTCCTTAACACATGCATCTCTCCCTGGGAGAAATACTGATTTTAATAAGACGTACGAAGTTTTCAAAATTTAAAGTTAATAAATTTTAATAGGTCATACCACCACTTAGCAGACAATAACATTCAAGCTGCTGGGCTCGTATGACCTGACTAAACGTTACGTCATTGTTTTTTACATTTTGTCCAAGGGTTTCATAATGACATGTTACGAAGGATAGACTCAGTTACCACCACAGCACACCATGTTCTTGCGAGGGTTATGGGGTAGGTAAATAGAGAGAGTGGGGGCAGAGAGAATGTAGGCACCTTTAGAGAGGACTTCTGACCACATTGCCTTTTTATTGTCCGATTACAACGGACGGGGTGGGGTGGAGTTGGATAGGTTTGGAAGGACTTTCTACCTCACAGGAATGGCGCAATTATCACAATCATGAATTCGCGTTAAATTTTCACTGGTTGTCCGTGTATAATATATCAACATAACGATTTAAAACTGTATTTAATTTTTAATGGATAATAATTTTAAGGCACATTATTTTTACACCAATAATTAATTTTAAAAATAAAACATTTAAATTATATTAAAACAAAAATATTAAAAAAATTATACGGTGTAGATACGTAGGGGTCGAAACGTCCGGGGTCGAAACGTCCTGGGGTCGAAACCTCCTGTGGTCGAACTGGCAGGGTCGAACCGTCCGGGGTCGAAGTGTCCGACCACCCAAAACCAATGTATTCATTGTAATTTAAATATATAACGTTAAATGGAGTTTTTACAACCATTTGTATCATTGTTTATATTTTATTGATTTTTTAAATATTCCTTTACAAGCTTAAAATTAAGAACAAAATATTAGAAAAATGCAATGGGAAAATAACATTTGTTCCCTACTACACATTAATATTTTGCCATTAAAGTTGAAACTATTTAATTTGCTTTAAGTTAAATAATGCCAAATAAATTTCTAAACCAACAATTACACTATCATAAATAAATATATGTTTTAGCAGAAGCAAAACAGCATCAACACATGTTATTCATTAAAGTATTTCTAGAAAGTATCAAAATTGCATTAAAATCAAAATTTAATGTATTTAAACAACAAAAGAAAACATCAATTTCAAGCTTCCGTATCTATGCAGCACACTTCTGTTGTAACAGTTTATGAAAATTGGTGGAAATTGAAACATGTGTCATTGAAAACTACATCTAGCCACTTTTTGTGATTTAAGCAAATCGAATACATTTTCAATTTCATTTTGAAAATGCATAAGCTTTTTAACACATTTGAAGGATACATTTTTTCAAAAAACTTACAATGTAATTGTTAATTGAGTTTTAGGTGTGAGATTGAAACGCTTTCTAAAAGATCTTTATTTCTTGTTTAAACCATACTTATAGCTTATATTTGTGTTAATACGTACATTAACCTTATTCATTTATATTTGACAATGACACTACATAAAAGCTAATTTACAACAAAATGGATCTGTAACATAAAAACTATTATATTTAAATGGTGAATTACAAAGCACAAAGGCGTTTATGATTGCATAGTACTTTTTTGTATTTTTCGGTCTTTTCGTAAAGTAGGTTTCTTTTATTTGACACTAATCCGTGAGGCTTGTGACCTCTTTATTTTGCTTCTTAATCATGAATTTAAAAATCTGCATTGAAATAAAGAAAAGGAACAAGATCAGTAAAGTGTGAGATGTGATTTAAAATCATGCGCTTCAAAAAAGGCGAAATATTAGAGCCTTGTAATATGATGTTATTGATAAATTTAATTTATTTCACTTACCTGTTATGTAATAATTTTTAAATAAAATGTAATCATTTTAATAAGAATACAAACTTATATTCAAGCCTAATTTTATTTGTTTGCAAAAATAAAATAATTAAAATAACTAATATTCATAAATTAATTGATTAGCTTTAATTAACATAACAAAGCAAAATGAAAGTATTCGCTAATAAATTAAATCATTTTCATACTTATATCTTTCCTCCACATGTTCGTACCTCTTCATTTACAGGATTGTCAATTGAAATAACGATGGCATCGCTTTTGTTTTCACTGGTGTTAAAGCAAATGGTCAAATCTACAGATTAGACGTTAGATTATTGAAAGGTAAAGAAATGAAATGTTTTATGTCACGTAAAATTGTATGTAATATAAATGTATATATATATATATATATATATATATATATATATATATATATATATATGTATATATATATATATATATATATATATATATATATATATATATATATTCATTGTAACAGATCTGCTTAAAATTATATAATTTAGAAATGATTTTAAATCATTCATGATAAAGTTAATAATCTTACACAATAAACCTTAAAACCATGTTTAAATATTTCATTAATGTCTTTTAATTTAAAAAAGAAATTCATATGCAAAACGTACATGAAATAAAAGTAATGCATTGTTATTTTCCTGTCGGGTGATTTTGCAAAAGGTTTTGTTTTAGCCTTTTTAATTAAATATTTTTAAATATATCATTTGTTCTATATTTTTTTTTAGTCTTTGTCTAAATATAATGATATATATTTTTATTGTAGTCCGTAGTCCGATTGGTCTTGAATCGTCTTACATAGTTTTTTTTTCAAAAATCGTTTTCTTCAACCCGATCAGAATGCAAAGAAAATAGCACAAGCAATTAAAATAGCACCATTAAGTTACTTTTAACTTTCTTTATATTGATATAAAGATTTTAACATATAAATGACATAACAATTTTTGTTGCTTGTAGGATGTTACTTTTTCCGGCATATAAAGTCAAACCTCTAATAAAGAGTACATCTTATAACGAGTAATTAGCATAACGAGCTAAACAAATTATTTGAAAAATGTGCTCCCTTTACGAGCAAAAATTTCGCATAACGAGTGACGCAGAAAAGGAAAATCCCCTTTTTCTGGAAATTCATTTGTGAGCCCAGACTTTCGTCCTATGTATTATTCTGTGTTTAGCACTCGGTCTGTTGGCGTGTGTGATCAACCATTTAAAAAGATGTATTTCTACAGTATTCGTACTTTTTTATGTGCAAAGTGTAATAACCTGTGCTAAAATGTATTCGAAAAAAAACCCCAACAACACAAGAAATCAATCACAAGAGATAAACAGACGTTCTTCTGAATATGCAAATCGTTGATATTGGCTGATTGTAAGTGTGCTCTAAAAATCCACGCTTAAAAATTTTCCTCGCTTTTCATTGGTTTTATGTTTCATTTCACCAGTTATATATTCTGGATGCTTCAAAGGGAGTGCCAAGAATGTATACGAAACGGAGACGTTCTCAAAAACAAATGTCTCTAGAAGGTGTTCTAGTTAATATAGAAAAATTAAAGAATAATTATTTGTCATAAATTCATTATATTTTTTTTTACGTTTTGTATCAAATTTAAATTGTATTTCAATCTGGTGCACTCTTTAACAATTCATAAGTATTTTTTTAAAAATAAATGTTTATATTTTAAAAAAAAATAAGTATATTTTTTTAAAGCATGGAACGCATTATCATATTTTACATTCAATTGTATAGCAAAAATAGTTTCGTTTAACGAGTGTTTCGCTTAACTAAGAAGACTCTAACTTCAAAATATTCAAACAAACACACCAACACACACACGCACACACACATATATACATTTCATTGACAGGTTATCACGTAAAACAATGTTTCTGACATACATTTTTTTTAAGCGGCGATAGATCATTAGCAAATTTTAGGCCCCTTACCGAATTAAAAAAAAACAAAAAAACATTAATTAAAAAAGTGATTTTCAAAATTTACAAAAAGTAATAAGAAAGACAAATATGTGCATCGGTTTCGTGAGAGTGAAATGAGAAAAATATTCGTTTTTCATGTGAATTTTTTTTTAAATTGAAATACTTAACAATGAAAAGGCGGAAGCTAATTACTAATATTTATTTATTAATATATATATATTTTAGGGCTGCGGAAATTAACGATCAATTGATCAATTTAAAAAAAATAAAATAATATATTAAAATTAATTTGATCGATTAAAATTCGATTAAAATGTAAGAACATTATTATATTATTGTTTTTTTCCCCCAAATTTATTCATAATTTATATTTTTTGTTACTTACATACTTTTCCCTCATATTATTCTAATTCATTTAGACGTGCAAACGTAAACAAAATGTTTTTTTCTTCCCTTTTTCTTGCATAACTGAACTAATTTGCTGTGTTACGTCTCAAAATTTGGGAGCCTTGGAATTACCGCCACTTAAATTATTTCGCAACATTATGATTCGCAAATTAACGGTGTCTATATATGCGTTACTAAAACATTATTTATCAACATTAATTGATCCAATTTTTTCCGAGTAATCGAAAATTTAAAAAAAATAAAATAAGTATAAGCCCTAATAAATGTATATACATACAAACACACAAACACACACTTATATATTTATAAATATATATTGTGTGTGTTTACTGCCATAAACAATTAGCCTTTAGGGGATCAAATACATCGCCGAGGTACCAACTTCAGCACAGGCGTATTAGACAGGGGAAATAACACAAGAAAACCAAAAAAAAGTCAATTACTTGTTTTTGTTATTTCCCTTGAGATGTTCAGTTTACTGACGTCATAAATGTTAATCTTTGGCCTTTATCGAAATTAACGATTAATTAATTAAATTAATCGCTAATTTTTCAAAAGTTAACGATTTTAATTTAAATTAATCGTTAACAGCCTTAATTATATATATATATATATATATGTATACACTCATAATAATAATGATATATACATTATCTCTCATAAAAGAATATTTTACAATTCAAAATATTACTCCTGAGATAACTAGCACTCTTAGGTAATCAACATAATATGTTATTTAATTTCACCACCTAAGAGCTAGGTGTGTCGTAACGACCATTGAATAGACTTTTTTTTTCACTCAAATTTTAACAAGTACTTTGTATTATTTTTTTTACATAACTTATTTATTTTTTTTAGATTTTCGGTACACGTATTTGTGGTGTTTCTTTTTTACGATTCTTCACTTATTTAGTGAAATTTAAAGCAATACTAGTATTATTCATTATGAACATGTTCAGTGTATCTCCGCTAATTGAACACAATAAATATTTTACCTGCATTTGACGTTTTTTGGTACGATCCATCAAAGTCCATTTTCATCAAAATATTTGTCCTACCTTGTTCTAACTTTCTCTTAGTAAGTGTACAAGCACTTCTTTGGACTTTTTCAATTGTTGAGTAAACATCTAAGAAGTTGTTAACAGTTTAGTTCTACATTATGGACTATTTTTTATATACCAAATACATCAAAAAAGACAAACGAATGCTTGAAAACCATCTAGCAGATTATCCAGGAGAGGAGGCAGAAAAGGACAATACCAAACAATTATATGAAATATCTCAATCATTATGTGGGAACAACCAGACAACATACAATCTATCAGTACAGCACAAATAATTTAAACTACTTTAATGGATAGATGCCAATCAAAAGAGTTGGAAAGAAAGCCCTCGAATACACTTGTTCTAAGCAACGGAATAAATTTCGATCTAAATTTCGAGGCGATAACAAAGGGTTAAAGCTAAAGCATTAGTCACTGACAACAAAATACTACAGGTCCTAAAATTTGGAGAAACTGAAGTAGTTAACCAAAGAAACAGCAATTTTATTAACAAAATATTAAAAATATTATTTACTGAAATCCCACATAAACAATGGAAAAAATTGCTCATTAATTTAATTATCAAAAATTTCTGACTGATCATCAAGTGTTTTTCCATACAACGCAAGGTTTTCAGCGGAATCCTATCCCACAGAGATAAGGAAGTGTGTCATAAACACTTAAGGGAAGAACAATTAGCGTTTGAAAGAGAAAATTAATTTTACCACTTAGAACACCCAGAAGTAATTTAGAGCAATGTGTGAATTGGCAATCAACTGTCTATTATATAGTAGTAGGCTTTTAAATTCCCTTGAAAGCATTGACATAGAATGTATATGTTTAGTCGTGAGCTACTATGGATGTCAGCTAATATAACAAACATCATCAAACATCAATAAAATTCTTTATGGCATATTTATCTGTAAATAGTCTATACCAAAAGCAGGCTAGATAAATTTGATATAAAATTATAATGCTAGTTTTGTTTCAGAAACGCCTATAAAACCTTAAGGATAAAAATACAATGGACAGAATAAAAAAGCAGAAGTTTTGGGATTTGCATATGACATAGCCAAATCATCCAACATAAAATAAAGACATCCAGCAGAAACTAGCATGCTTATGAAAAGATGGAACAATAGTGAAACTAAAAAAATACATTAAAAAAAACAACAAAAAACAACACAAAAAAACAACATATGATCAAATTTATTAAGAAAACCAAGAAAAAAAATGGTTTAATTATTATTTTTTCACCTTTTTCTATAGTTCAGTATAGGGGAACACAAAAGAAGCTACTACTATCAGAATGCCGACGGTTAGTTTCGGATGTCTGAGAAATATATTACAAATACAATGGTACTGTGACATTGAAAACACATCTCTGCAGGGAATGTGTCCAGAATAGACAAAATTAAACACTGTAAGGAAAATGGAGATAGATAGGGCACAGCCTCAGGGAAGACTACACGATTAAGGAAATACAAGCATTATAATAAAACCAACAGTCAGACCCGAAGAAGATATGGATACGTGTTATTTAATGAGAACGAGAGTAGAGGAAATACTCGTTTAAAGCTTTGATTGAGACCATATACTCCACACGGAACTGATAGAAAAACTGACGATGATGATGATGAAAAGATGAAATATGATATAATCATAACTTATTTCAATTAGTATTAGCAGTGCAACAATTATCACACAACAAAAATATTAAATAAATAAAAGTACCAAAAAAATAAAAAATTAAATAAAAAAATGGATTAATCCCAGTGCTATGTTTTTGTTATGTTTTGGTTTTATTTTTTTAAAAAGCTCTTACTGCCATTCAGTGCACAGTCCATATTATATATTTCGGTGTTATCTATTTCCTCTGTAGAAAAAAAATAATATAATTGGTGTCTTAAATTTTCATTTACAGAAATATATATATATATATATATATTTATATATATATATATATATAAATATATATTTATGTATATTTATATATATATATATATAATATATATGCATATATTCACTTGTCAAATAAATGGTATACGTGTATACATTTAATTCAAATATTTAAGTTCCTTTATATGTTCTCATAAAAAGTTATAGCCGGAACTTTAAAATATGTATTTGTATATTAATTAATTTTAATTAAATGGTTTAATCATTCAATTCGTTTTATGTTTGTATTTCTTTAAGCTTTATCGCAGTACATTTCTGTCTGATGATTTAAAATATTGTGTAAGCTTAGAACCTTTTTCCAATTAATTGGTAGTTGAAAACGTTTCTAAATAATCTATTTTCACTATGCATTATTATTTATGTTTTTACTTTTATTTATGTTTATCACTATAAATTTACACCTTTAAAGATTTCTACTTACTTTCATCATCCTTTAAAGTGTATGATCTGTAATTTATATATATATATATATATATATATATATATATATATATATATATATATATATATATATATTATATATATACTAGGGGCAAGTACCCGGCTTCTCCCGGGTTTAACAACAACATCAACAACAAAAACAACAACAGCAACAACGACAAAAACAACAACATAAACAGCAACAGCAACAAAACAACAACAAAACAAAACAAAACAACAACAAAACAACAACTACAACAACAACAGCAACAACAACAAAGCAACAACAACAAAACAACAACTACAACAGCAACAACAACAAAGCAACAACAACATGAAGGACATTGACGTCGCAGGGCAAGGGATGTGGACAACAACAACAACAGCAAAAACAAACAAAAGCAACAACAGCAACAACAGCAACAACAACAAAAACAACACAAAATCAACAACAGCAACAACAACAGCAACAACAACAAAAACAACAACAGCAACAACAACAAAAAACAAAACAACAACAAAAACATCAACAACAAAACAATAACAAAGCAACAACAAAACAACAACTACAACAACAGCAACAACAACAAAGCAACAACAACAAAACAACAACTACAACAACAAAAGCAACAACAACAAAGCAACAACAACAACAAAAAATATTTTATGGCGATAATCGCCTTCTTGTTAATCTCGACACCAAAATGTTTATTAATTTGCGTCATTATTTTACGTCTTAATTTTCAATAATTTTTATTTTATATAGCTCATATAGGGAAAAACTACATTTTGGGCCCCCGGGCCCCCAGTATCTTATATATATGGAACGAAACCCGTTTAATAACCTTTCCGGTATAATTTTGTGTACGTGTACCAAATTTCACGTTATTTGGTTGTCTGGATCTTGAGTTATTAGGGAACAGACAGACAACCAGACAGACAACAAATGCGTCTTATATATATAGAGATATATATATATATATATATAT